>JALIZH010011819.1:0-59754 GCA_030522465.1 Rhipicephalus appendiculatus
TGTCCTACTGAACGGCTGTTGCATATATGCAACATGACTGCATCCTTCTTATTAGCAATGTGTTGGTGTCATTTTGTTGTGCTAAAGACAACCTGTGTGGTTTTAGAGTGCAGCAAAATTGTTTTTAATTAATTTTTTTATTGGAATCTGCAGGCTGGTATGCCGTCGTCTTTCTTTTATGGATTGCCACGAACACGACGAAAGCGTTTCCTTGGAAATGACAACTTGCTTCGCCACATTGACTGCAACCAGAGTGACATATCCGATGAGAGCAGCGATGATGAAGTGGGAGCGGCAACTGTTGATAGAAGCTCTGATGAAGAAAGTAGTTCGATGGAGTCCGAGGATGAGGTCGCAGAACCCACAACAGGCTTGAAAGCGACATACGCGAAGAAGCGCTATACGAGGAAGAAAACATCATTTAAGCAACCGGGAAGTTGCTTCCAAAATGACTTGCCTTTGCCTCCCTCCGAGCTTCACACAGCAAAGCAGCTGTTTGACTTGTTTGTGTCAAGAACGATGCTGACACGCGTCGTTGAAGAAACGAATACGTACTACCCGCAAAAAAAAAAAAATGGAACCGCGCTGGGAATGACAATTGAAGAACTAACTTCTGTGCTTGGAATGTTTTTCCGTATGGGTCTTGTGGATATGCACAATGTGCGTGCATACTGGGAGCAGGGAAGCAGGTATGACCTTGTAGCACAAGTTATGTCTCGGAACCGATTCGAGAGAATAACTAGTCACTTGAACTTCGTCGACAACAATGCTGCAACAGAAGAAACGATGGAAGACAAATGCTGGAAGGTGCGCTCCTGGCTCTCAGAACTGCGTGAAAATATGTTGAAAATTCCACAGGAAACAAAGTCTTGTATTGATGAGATTCTGATTCCTTTCCGCGGAAGGTCGCCAATACGCCAGTACCTGCCAAACAAGCCCAAATGCAAATGGGGCCTCAATCTATGGGCCCTGGCAGGAGAGTCGGGGCTATGCTACGATTTCGACGTGTACCCAGCCTCTAGCAAGGGTTTCTACGGGGATCAAGGTGGATATGAGCTTGGTCTTGGGGCGGTAGTAGTCGTCCAGCTCTGTTCAAGCCTCCCTGACCGTGAAAACAACCTCATCATTGGTGACAACTTTTTTTCAAGTCCTCACCTGGTAAGCGAGCTGACAAGCAGGAAAATTTCATACATCGGCACTGTGCGAGAGAATAGATTACAATCATGGAAGCTGATGAGCGAGAAAGACATGAAGAAAAAAGGTCGTGACTCACTGGACTTCTGCGTTGCGTCATGTGGTGAGAAAAACATGGTTGCCGTGAAGTGGTTCGAAAATAGGCCAGTGGCACTCATCTCCGATTGTGTGGGCGTTGACCCAATAACAACCGTGAAAAGGTGGGACAAAAATCAGGACAGATATTCCAGTTGAGTTCCCTGCTATTGTTCCAATGTACAATATGTCAATGGGGGGTGTTGACCTCCTAGACAAGATGTGCTATAGCTATCGCTTACATGTACATATTCTGGCACACCATCAAAATGGCAACAGTGAATGCGTGGTTTCTGCATAAACGTCACGCACTGCATTGGTGCTCTACAGAAAGCGCGCACCTGGACGACCATCTAAGGAAAATCTAATGGTCTAGAATGTCCTCACTGCAAAACCACGAGACGTCCAAAAGGACGGAACACATCATTGGCCACTTTGGAACGAACGCAGAACCAGATGCAAGGCATGCAAAGGAGGCTAGATCTTTGTTTCTTGTTCAAAGTGCCAGGTTCAAAGTGCCTGAATAAGGACCGTAATTGCTTTACGCACTTCCACCAGTCTTAGAACACTTACGCACAATCCAGTCAATATCATTGTTATGTCCTTGCATTGACAAAAAAAAAAATCATGTGCGCTCAGCCAGCGTGTTACGCTGGCTGAGCGCACATACCTTCCATTCCATTACTGCCCAACGTTGCATATGTGCAACAAGCTGCAATTTCAAATAAAAGCTTTTCGTGACTTTTCTTATGGCGTCTGCACCTTTATTTTCGTTTTAAATGCAAGCCTACAACTTGTCTTCCTGTTTTCTTTGCAATTTCTGGGACTGGGAATTACTGGGTTAAGTCGTATGGGGCAGACTTTGCGCCCCTCTTCTTAGGTGACTAGTGGGGCGGCCGCCCCCTCTGCCCCCCCCTCGTGCGCACGCCTATGGTTGTCGTGATGGAGATGTGTCACCACGCGCCAACATGGGTGCATCAACGTTTAAGGGTTTTGTAGCTACTAAACACCAACAGATATATTATATATCAATGTGCAATAAACATTCAACTACTTTCGTGAAGACATATTTCACTTTCGTGTGTTGTACCGATTCCTATATCACAGGGATCAACTACAATTTTTTTCTAGGGTGTGAGAAACACAATCATTTGGAAATACAACCGCACTTGTCAATGAGCGACTCTCCTCTTGCAAAATAACTGTACGAAACGAACTTATTCGAGGGTAAACAGCGCAACGGCAACGAAAGAGAGAAAACAAGACGCGAAAAATCGCGACTCTCCCGAGCAAGCACTTCAGGTAAAACCAACATATGCTATAGTTAGGTTCAAGCCTCGCCGACGCACAATCGCTAGGGCCGCTTACCAATGTGATTAACTATAGCAAGCTTATCGTAACCCTTTCAAAACTAACAAGCGCAGAGAAGTTGCGCTGTCAAGCCGCGATCCGCCGCAATAATTCCGGCGCTCTCGCTTTTCCCCTACTAATGGTGCCGCGGCGGCAGCCCGGAGCACTAGGCGTGCCACGCCGTATCCACTCCACGCGGCAGGCCGCACCGTGTGTTTTTCATCGAGCGGCCGTGGTATGGGGCTGACTTCGCGCCCCCCCTTCCTATTGTGTCCATGTATGGAGCTGGCATTGCGCCCCCCCCCCCTGCCCCCCCCCCCCCCCTCCTCCGTGCGCACGCATATGACTAGAGTATCAGAGAGAAAATATAGGCAGAAAAAAGAAAGCGGGAAATACAGAAACAGAAAGGGAATAGAGAGAGAAACATATAGACGGAAAAAGGAAAAAAATCACGCCATACCCTTCTGCCGCTCTTGTTCATTCGTCGTGAAGGTCTTGGCGAGCTCGCGACACTCTTCAGCAAGCCTGGCTGTGTCAGAAATAGGGGCACACTCAGATGGGTCCGGCGTGTACGGGAGTATCGTGTCGATGGTGTGCGACGGGTGCCGTCCGTATAGCAAGAAGAAGGGTGAAAAACCAGTAGTGCTCTGAGGGGCGGTATTGTAAGCGTAGGTGACGAAGGGCAGTATAGCATCCCAATTCGTGTGGTCGGCGGCGACGTACATGGAAAGCATGTCGCCGAGGGTGCGGTTAAAGCGTTCGGTGAGGCCATTCGTCTGCGGGGGGTAAGCAGCAGTTTTGCGGTGGACAGAATGGCACTCCGTGAGGATGGCTTCGACGACTTCCGACAGGAAGACACGGCCTCGATCGCTGAAAAGCTCCTGGGGTGGACCGTGACGCAGTATGAATCGGTGCAGCAGGAAGGAGGCAACATCGCGCGCAATAGCCGCAGGGAGGGCGGCGGTTTCGGCGTATCGCGTTAGATGGTCTACGGCGACGATGGCCCAGCGGTTACCAGCCGACGTCAGAGGAAGTGGTCCATACAAATCGATACCCACGCGCCCAAACGGACGGTAAGGGCAAGGTAACGGCTGTAGACTGGCTGGGGACGTGTGTGTTGACGATTTGCGGCGTTGGCAATCGAGGCAGGAGCGAACGAACTTCTGCACGTAGCGGTACATCCCTCGCCAGAAGTAGCGTTGTCGAATGCGGTGGTAAGTTTTGGACACCCCAGAGTGCGCGCATTGCGGATCAGAGGGGAATGACTCACATATTTCCGACCGCAGAATGCGGGGTATCACGAGTAGCCACTGCCGGCCGTCGGCGTTGTAATTGCGTCGATGCAGCAGGCCGTCACGAATGGCCTGTGACAGCGGCGCGGGCGCTCATCGCGGCGCTGCACAGGAGAGAGAACGAGGCGCGCGCGCTCCGTCATTTTCATACCGCGGAACTACCGTGGCGCCTCCAGCGGAGTATGCAACTGTCTCACCACCTGTCGTGCGCGCCGCTCCGTAGAGGATTCCTAGAGGAGAGGACGGGGGGGGACCGTAGGAGAGGAGAGAGAGGGGGGAGGGGACGTGGATGCGCTGTGGGGGGTGTGGGACGCGGGAGCCGCTCCGTAGAGTAGAGGATTCCAAGAGGAGAGAGGGGGGAGAGGACGCGCATGCGCTGTGGGGATGTGGGTCGCGGGCGCCGCTCCGTAGAGTAGATGATTCCTAGAGTAGAGAAAGGGGGTGAGCCTAGGAGATGATAGGGGAGGGGACGCGCATGCGTTGTGGAGGGTGTGGGACGCGGGGGCCGCTCCGTAGAGTAGAGGATCCCTAGAGGAGAGAAAGGGGGTGAGCGTAGGAGAGAGAGGAGGAGGGGACGCGCATGCGCTGTAATGGTGTGGGACGCGGGAAGGAGGGACGGACTGAGCCAGAAGCGCCAACTACGGGGGGGGGGGGCAGTGGGGCTCGTGCCCCCCCCCCGGACGGCTTTACGGGGGGGGCAGAGCCCCCCCTCCGGCCCCGGCTGAGGATTTTTAATCTGAGGATTTTTAATGGTGGTGGTGGGGCGCGGTCCCCACCACGCCGCCGACGCCGGGTGACATCGTGAGTTAAAGAAATGCTTTGCATTTAAATCCTACGTAGGAAGGTGGCGGAAATTTCATTGGCGCGCCCCGCGCGCTCGCAGCTGTTGTTATGCGGACGCCGCGACAGAGCGACGCAGGACGAAGGACATACCCGCCGCCATGAGATGCTCCATTTTACATCGCATCTACAGAACTTGTTGAATGTTGTGCACGGTAGATGGCATCACACGCCAATCGCCCCGGCGGAAACACCGGGGCGACGAAGAGGAGAACGAGCGGCGAAGCGCGCGAAGCGAGAGCGCTCGCAGTGCGGACTACTACTACGCCGGACGCCGGGTGACATCGTGAGTTAAAGAAATGCTCTGCATTTAAAATGGTCTGCCTGTGTTTTACTTTTTATTCTTTAAAATTTACATATGCACTAAAGGATGAAAGGGGCTCCATAAAGCAACGTGTCATCACCTGGGATAGTTTAAAGTTAAGAGACAGTAGGATTGGGCATGTTGGTATGAGATGATAAAGAGTGCTTAACAGCGCAACCGACAGGATGGGATAGAAGAGAAGAGACAGAGCGCTGAACTGCCAACAATTTATTTCTTGCGAAAATCTTCGCTTTTATACACTCACCACTTCCACCAGGCATGCGCGAAACACAATGATATTGCACAAGTGCATCACAACGCAGAGCATAGGAACAACTTTTCTTTATCGGTGAGCGCGACAGAAGGGGTGCTAACACAATCATCTTTTAATGAGCAAATCTTTTCTGCCTCGATGATTTCGCGTGTGGTGCGATCCCTGCACTTTGCGACAATAGTGCAATCTGAAAACTTGGGCCTGCACCCACACGTGCTGCAATGAGTAGACAGCCACCCTTGTTTGTACCGGTCAACATTGTACAGATGTTCCTTCAGCCTCTCATTTAAACACCGACCTGTTTGGCCGACGTAGTATCTTCCACATGACAACGGTAGCTGATACACTACATTACAGATGCAATCTCTAAATTTATTTGCGTGCTTGATAGTACACCCGAGGGTGGGTCTGGACGCTGGAACGGACAATTTGCACAGGCCCAAGTGGTCTGCCACTGCCAGTGGTCTTCATCACCAACCAGACACTGATCAAATCAACTCATTGATCTACTTCATGGGTGACAAAGCTGAAGACGTCCTCACGGCACTTTTTCTGACAACGGCCAATGCAAAGAAGTATGCCAAACTCATCGAAGCCTTCGACAGTCACTTCGTCATCAAGAAAAACATTATCTATGAGAGAGCGCTCTTCAATCGCCGCATCCAAGACGAAGGTGAAGCAATGACAGACTTCATCACAGCTCTGCACACTTTGGCCGAGCGGGTCGACTACGGCGACTTAAAGGACGAATTAATCCGTGACAGGATAGTCGTCGGCGTGCGTGACCAAAAGTTGTCAATGAAACTTCAGTTTGAACAAGACCTCACACTGCAGAAAGCAGCACGTTGCGCGAAGCAATTTGAAGAAGTCCTCAAGCAGCAACCGCATGTTCATGCTGCCGGCTCCACAGAAGCAGCACCTGCCACCGATCGTCTGCATACAACTAGCCAACCACGACGCGTGGACACCAAGCGCAAACCAGCTGGGCAATCACAGGCTCAGCGTTCGTACGGCTGGTGTGGTCAACAAGAAATGCACCCCAAAAAGAATGTCCGGCGTCAAAAGTGTACTGCAAGAAGTGCCGCAAAAAGGGACATTTCGCCACTGTATGCCGATCATCACGCGTGCTTCATGTCTAATCAAGCACGCCTCCAGAAAGTGTGAGCTTCCGGGGAGCGATAACAAGCAACGGAACGACCGCGTGGAGAACGCAGTTGTGCGTCAGCGGACAGGAGGTGCAGTTCCGAATGGACACTGGTGCTGATGTATCAGCTCTGCCGGAGAATACATACCTCAACCTCATCTCAGCAGCGCCGCTGCGCGAGTCTGATAAATTCCTCATCGGGACCTCTAACAAACAGTTAGACATGCTAGGCATGATCGAAGCAACTGTGGTTTACAAGGGAGCAACCACCTCGGAAAGATTCTACGTTGCCCGAAACCTCAGCGAGCCACTTCTGGGCTTGGGACTCATAAAGAAGCTCGACATATTAAGACGGGTGAGCGATCTTTCAGTTAAACGGAACTCTGACGCTCTACTCGAAAAATATTCACAACTCTTCTCTGGCCTCGGTGAAATCGAGCATTGTTTCACCATCAGACTAAAGCAAAGTTCCAAGCGTAGAACACGTCTTGGGGCTTCTCGGAGGAGCAAAGTATTTCTCGAAACTCGATGCGTACTCGGGATTTTACCAAATCAAGGTGGATCCAAAGTCATCCGAACTGACCACGTTCATCACTCCTTTCGGGAGATATAAGTTTAACAGGATGCCCTTTGGAATCTCATCAGCTCCGGAGCATTACCAAAGGATGATGAGTCACGTACTCGAGGGCTTGAAAGGAGTCGTGTGCCACATAGACGACGTGCTAGTGTGGGGAGAGACCAAGCAGTCCCACGACGAGCGTCTTGCCCTGGTCCTCGAGCGGTTACTCAAGGCAGGTGTGTCGCTGAACAAAGAGAAGTGTTCCTTCTACCAAAGTAGCGTGAAGTTTCTGGGTCATATTATTGATCAAAAGGGCGTGGGTCCAGACGAGGGTATGATTGAAGCCATCGTTAAAATGGAGCCGCCAACCAGCGTGACAGAAATCAAGCGCTTCCTCGGGATGACCAACTTCGTATCTCGGTTCATTCCGAATTTCGGTGACATCGCACACTCGCTGACAGAGCTTTTGCGCAAGTCCAACCATTTTGTCTGGGACGTCGCACAGCAGCAGGCTTTTCAAGAAATAAAAAAAAGCCTTAACTTCACAACCCGTCCTAGCTCTCTATGACCCGAGGCAAAGACTCATCGTCTCATCAGACGCCTCAAGCTACGGTCTGGGAGCAGTTCTGTTCCAAGAAGACACGCACGGCAATCGGCGGGCAGTAGCGTACGCTTCAAAAACGTTGACATCAGCTGAAGCAGGCTACTCTCAAATTGAAAAAGCAGCTCTCGGAATAACATGGGCATGTGAGAAATTCAGGGACTACCTTATCGGGCTTCATTTCAAGATAGAAACTGATCACAAGCCTTTGGCGCCCATCCTTTCCACTAAACCCATCGACAGCCTAACCCCCCAGACTTCAGCGTCTTCGTCTGCGCATGATGCGGGATGACTACGAGACCACGTTTATACCTGGCAAGCACCTCATCACAGCCGATGCTCTCTCTCGTATACCACTCGCAACGCAGGACTCCGGAGATATCTCAGGCGAAGTATCAACCTAGGCAAGTGTCGTGGTGGGCCTTTTGTCGTCGGAGGTGGCAAGCCTTGAGAAAGTTGCCATGGCGCAGAAGCGTGATCCGACATGTAAAGCTATAGAAGAATTTACGACAAACGGGTGGCCAATGCACAAGAGTAAGACTCCGAAAGTCTGCCGTGAGTACTGGCAATTCAAGCATGAGCTCACAGTACACGATGGCGTACTATAAATGGGTGACCGGCTTATCATTCCCTAATCTTTACGGAAGGCAACACTGAACGCCTTGCACGAGGGACATGAGGGAGAAGTCAAGTGCTCGCGACTTGCCCGACAGACGTGCTGGTGGCCTGGGATCACTAGAGACATCAAAGACTTGATAGAAAAGTGTCCCAACTGCACAGGGGCGTAGCCAGAAATTTTTTTCGGGGGGGGGGGGGGGGCGCCTCCTTGATTTCGGAGGGGGTGCCTTATTGAAATGGCCATTTTTCGCTCTGTATGACATGGCGAAAAAAAATTACGGGGGGGGGGGGGGCACGTGCCCGGTGTGCCACCCCCGGCTACGCCACTGCAACTGCATAGAGCATCGACAACAAAGGAGCGAACCGTTAATGCCAACGGCACTTCCGGAGCGACCCTTGCAGCGACTCGGTGTCGATCTTTTCTGCGCAAAAGGTTCCACGTATCTCTTAGTGGCTGACTACTACTCGCGCTACTTCGAGATCGCACTCCTCGAAGATGAGCGGCAGGCAACAAGCATACAGAAGATGAAATCAATCTTCGCGCGCCACGGCATTCCAGATACTGTTGTAACCGACAACGGGCCGCAGTTTCATCCTTGCAATACATCCGAGTTTTCGAAATTCGCGAGGGAGTGGGGGATTCAAACACGTGACATCAAGCCCGAAGTACCCACAGAGCAACGGATTCGCCGAGGCGGCAGTGAAAATCGCCAAACAGAAGATAGCCAGGGCAGCTGACCCCTATAAGGCTCATCTGGCGTACCGTGCAACAGCTCTGGAAAACGGCTATAGCCCAGCAGAGCTACTTTTCGGCCGGCGTGTTCGCACCACAGTTCCGATTTCCTCACACATGCTGAAACCGACGCTCGAAGACAGTCAGCGACTTCAAGAGACCGAGCAAGGAATCAAGAAGCGCCAGGAAAGGAACTACAATCGTCACCGCGGTGTCCATCGTTTACCGATCCTGAATCCAGGGCAGCAAGTGTGGATAAACGACCTCAAACGCAGGGGTATCGTCCTAAGACAGGCTGACTCGCCACGCTCATACTGGATCCAGTGCGAAACGGGCAGTGTCTGCCGCAACAGAAGACATCTCGTCAAAGACAGCGCAGGTGTGGCATTGGACAATCATCCGGCATCGCTCAGCATGCCATCTCGTCTGTCTGCTCAGGCTCCAGGCATGAAGCAACCGGGAACGACGCAGCTAACACAGACCGCGCCATCACCATACGTCACCGCGCACGGGAGAACAGTGTGACCTCCTTCACGGTTCCGTAACTAAAGGTGGGAGATGTAGCGTCAGGTCAGCCAGGTGTCATCTCAGTGCATAGATAGATAGATAGATAGATAGATAGATAGATAGATCGATAGATAGATAGATAGATAGATAGATAGATAGATAGATAGATAGATAGATAGATAGATAGATAGATAGATAGATAGATAGATAGATAGATAGATAGATAGATAGATAGATAGATAGATTATGTGGCCATAGTATCCTTTGCATCGGGTGGACTCAGTATAAGTGTCCTAGCCAAATTGAAAAAAAAGAAAGGAAAAACGAAACACAAACACACACACACACACACACACACACACACACACACACACACACACACACACACACACACACACACACACACACACACACACACACACACACACACACACACACACACACACACACACACACACACACACACACACACACACACACACACACACACACACACACACACACACACACAGCTTTTTCGTGGTGCGCGCGCATCGGTGTGCTTACTACAAGCGCCATCTCTGACGCGCGATAGAAACAGCGGACGGCCTCGAAGATGCCCTACGGTTGCCATGCGCCGGAGGGTATGTAGAGAGAGTGACAGTCATGAGTTCGGGTCTCAAGTGGCACGGGCTTCAAGGGCTTCAAGTATCCAGGAGGCGCGTGATCTACTTGGGGCCATCGGACGCTCGACTCGCATCGCGGTACGACGCATATAGGGCGTTGCCCAGTCATGTAGCGCTAGAGTTTTAAATAAACCAGTTTTATTATTCAACTCATCAGCCCATCACTATAGAACATTAACCAAACGGCCATGAGAGCCCAAAGTCGTAGGCAGCTAGATAGTTCTGTCGCGTGGTCGTGGCGTTGACCAAGGCAGAGACAGCGTGCCCAAAATCAAGCTCTTCATTTGGCCGGACTTGTTACCGGGAAATGGAAAATCAAACTACAGCAAGCACTGCGAGTGAACAGCGCGAAAACAGGACTGAAGCGGAGAAACAGACAACACAACATTGTGTTGTCTGCTTCTCCGCTTCAGTCTCGTTTTCGCGCTGTTCACTCGCAGTATCATGTATCAACTGGCCCTTCAGGACACCCTTCTACAGCAAGCAATGCGCGCTGTACACTGGTATCGGCGAATGGAGCATCGGCCGTCGATAAACTGACACGCGACCAAGCGCGTCGGCTTTTATACATGTATAGTCGAAGATTCCAGCGTTATCGCTGGCGGCCGCGTAGGTTCCAAAATCCAGCTAATGTTCGCTTTGTGCACATAATATCATCGGAAGGTTCTAAGGTTATCTAGATAGTTTGCAGTCATTCCGGTGCGCCTTGCGCAAGGCAGTTACATTGCAATGGGGTGGTAACATGGAAATAGAAGGAAAGGAACACGTGTGGCATTGCCCCCGTCTGAAAAAGGCATATCGTCCGATGCTTTAACAGAAGATGGAAGTATAATAATAAAGCAAGAAAGTACAATGAGCAATAAGTACAAGCAATAAAGCACACTAATAAAGCAACAGCAACAAAAAAAAATAGTCAGGTTCGTTAACGCGCATAAAACGGCTTGAGGCGCGCGACATGGACGACTTCTGGTCGCGCACGGCGCCGTTGAGAGTTCGTATGCCGTCGGGGACTACCTCGTAGTCGAGTGTGCCGAAACGTCGAAGTACCCTATAGGGTCCGAAGTACCGACGTAGAAGTTTTTCACCGAGTCCACGTCGGCGTATCGGGGTCCCCACCCAAACACAGTCGATTCAACGAGGCGCCGTCGAAGATTGTAGTGACAGCTGTCTTTAATTTGCTGGTTCTTGATGCGCAAACGGGCGAGTTTTCTGGCTTCCTTGGCGCCCTGAAGGTAGACGATGACGTCGAAGTTTTCTTCGTCGGAGACGTTGGGTAACATGCATGGCGTGAACTTCGTTGCCGGGCTCCTTCCGTATAGACCCTTTATCTGTTTTTACAAACACAGGCCCTCGACGGCATCCGGTTTCGTCCACCGATGTGCCCATAATAGCACCGGCGGGCATGAAGAGCCTTGGCGAGTAGCCGGCTGATTTTCTACACTTTCCTTCCCTATTTAGCAAAATATTTTCAAATAAAGCTTCTTTTGAGCTACACAAAGACTGTAACAGATTTCTTTGAAATTTATGCACGTTCCTTTAATCTAAAAAAAAAAACTAAAGAAAAACTTTCCTTACCCTGAAACAACTTTGAAAACATGCTTTCGGTTTCGGTGTTAGGGGCTGACAAATCAGGTGACCGGAAGTTTCTTGGGGTACAACGCTTGCTGCTGTTATCGCAATCTTGAAACTGTCTATACCAGTTTGTACGGTGTCACTTGCGTCGTTTCTTGCATGGCCGTGTTGTATGCGAAGGTCATGTACGGAAGAATGGCATCCCACGTCTTGTGTTCGACGTCGACGTACATTGCCCCCATGTCGGCGATGGTCTTGTTAGGCGCTCGGTGAGGCCATTGGTCTGTGGGTGGTACGCTGCCTTCCGGCGGTGGCTTGTCTGGCTGCATGCCAAGATCGCCCGAGTTAAGTCAGCAGTAAATGCCTTACCTCTGTCGGTGATGAGGACCTCCGGGGCGCCGTGACGCAGGACGATGCTTTCAACGAATTTGGCTATCTCGGATGCGCTGCTTTTCGGCAGGGCCTTTGTCTCGGCGTAGCAGGTGAGGTAGTCGGTAGCTACGATAATCCATTTGTTTCCCGAAATCGAGGTCGGGAACGGCCCCGGTAAATCCATCCCAATTCGCTGGAACGTCCGGCGAGGTGGTTCGATAGGCTGTAGAAGTCCGGCTGGCTTAGTCGGCGTGTCTTCCGTCGCCGACAATCTCGACAAGTCTTTATGTAACGAGCAACGTCGGCGGCAAGGCGCGGCCATATCACTCCCAAATATTTGATATTTTGAACTTGTGGGATGATGTCAAGTTTGTATGAAAGAGATATATGCACTGGGTCTTTCAGAGGAAATACTAGCAGTGCACACCTAGTAACGTTTATAGAGAGATGAATTACATCATGCCAGTGCTCTGTTTCAGATAGATTTGCAGGTTTTGATAGAGAGCGTGAATGTCATTAGCTGATGAAAAGAACGCTATGTCATCCGCATAGACGTACGTGTGAACATTCTGACTGCATGGAATCGAGCTTAATAAAATATTGAATAATACCGGCGACAGAACAGCCCCTTGGGGTACTCCTTTTTCCTGTTTATAAGTTTTTCCTGTTTATTACTCCAATACTCCATTCTGAGAACAATAAAATTTCCTATTACCTAAAAAATTTCGTAATCCATGCTTCCAAATAATGCGGGAAGTTGATTTCTCTCAGACGACTGATTAGAATACTATGTTCGACGCTGTCATACGCTTTTGCGATGTGCAGGGTATGCATACTGTCCTTGGCGCCGCGCCAGATGTATCCGACTCTCGAGGTCTATAAGCTTGTCATATGGAACATCCCTGCCTGAATCCAATTTGACATGGGCGAATGATCATTTCTCCGTCTATAAACTTCATTATCCGAATATGCAATGCTCTTTCTATTAACTTTACAAAATTTGACGTTAATGCAATTGGCCTGATATTGCCTAGAACAGAGTCTTCACTGGGTTTTTTAACAGGTATAATTTTGGCGATTTTCCATTCCGTTGGAATCCACTCTTTTATTGAATAATTTATTATAATGAGTACATCCTCCCGTGACTCTTTGAATAAAATTTTCAACATGGCTGAAGTGACTCCATCGGGTCCTGGAGCAGCCTCAGGGAGTTTTCTCAGAACCTCTCATAATTCCTCCATGATATTTTGGTAAAAATATCATCTGAACGCGGGGTAAATGTAAGGGAATGAACCTTAGATGCAAATCGCTTTTCCAAATCTTGCGCTATGCTCTCCAATGACTGCATTAATTCCTTTGGCGATAAAACTATGGATTCAATATTTAATGACTGAGGAATTAGTTTCTTATGTCTGAGAAAGCCATGTAGTGCTCTTTTGTTATTTGATTTCGATAGAAATTCAAAATGTTTTTCATCATACTCCACTTTCGCTTTCGCCACCTTACGCTTAAAGGTACCTGCAATGAATTTATAATCTGACCAGTTTTTAGGACATTGATTGTGTAGTAGCTTCTTCCAGGCGGATTTTCTACGCCTGTAATCCCTAGTGCAGTCATCATTCCACCATCTCAACACAGCCTTTTGTGCAACTGAATGAACCTCAAATTCCGCTTTCCTGTAAAACTGAAGAAATGCTCAATGCTTTTTGTTTTCACGTTGCTTCTGAAAGAGGAGCCATAGAGCATCGCAAGCTCTTTTTAAACGAACTGTAATTTATACACGTAAGTCCTCTAGAAGTTACAGATATTACTGGGGGATGTGTTCAGATAAGAACGTCGGTGCATGTCCGCCGACCCCCTTTAATTTCGCCGAAAAAAATATATTTTGTTTTCCGAATCCCCAGGACCACAAAACCACTTTTGGTATCGCGAGAAAAAATTTCACCTTCTTTAAAAAAATTCACAAGTCTCCACTGAGCCGCCACCGCCTCTTTCGAATTTCGCGAAAATGGGATTTCGATGAGACGCTACAAAAACACTATTGCAGCTGTAGGTCCGAAAAATTTTCTCCACATAGTACGGATAGTTTTTGTTGAGAAAAAATTATTACTTTGCAGTTTTAGTGTTGTTCTGATAAGAAAAAAAAAATCGCGAAATCGACACAAAGCCCAATAATGCTCATATTTAGGATTTTTTTCCTCCGCAAGTATAAACGCCAGACTTCCCAAAGACTTTAAAAACATTGCCATATGCTCGGTGAACAAGTGTGCTGTGTCAGTGTCGGTTCATGCGAAAAAGGAGCAGACAAGTTTCCGAGGGGCGAGAGACGTTTATTGCCACATGTTCATCGTTGCGTGGCCCGGTCCCGATAAGCGCCGGGCAAGAAGCAGCGCATGCTTTTTTATTCGTTTCGTGCGCCTGCGCATTATCGACTTGATCAAATGCGGTGCTTGGTCGGACACCACATCCCTCCCCTTTTATATTGGCTACTCTACCAAGCTAAACTCCAGCTTGATATTTCTCAGGTGGTCGACGGTTTCTCAACGGGTAGCGTCTTGCACCCGCCGTCTGGATCTCTTGCGAAACGTCAGGACCACTGGTGGTAGGAGCGGAGGATGTCACTGGGTCGACGCTCGGCTGAACCACCAGGAACTCTGATCCCTCCTGGTCCGATGCCTCGTGGTCTGGATCTGAGGTCCGCCCGAGCAGCTGGTCCTTGTGACGACGCCAGGTGAAACTGCCCCTGGGAGTGGTAACACGAACGGTGAAAGACAAAGGGCCTGACTGCCCCACCACAACGCCAGGGACCCATTTGGGCCTGCCACGATAATTGCGAGCCATCACTCGGTCACCGACTGCTATGTCATGATCACGACGTGGGTGAGCCATGGTTTGCTTGAACTGATTATACGCAACCCTTCCTCCCACCTCTGGCTTGACAACATCGAGTCGACTTCGCAGCCGACGGTGTAAGAACAAGTTTTCTGGTGACTCCTTAGTTGTCGCATGGGGAGCGTTGCGATAAGCAAGCAAAAACTTTTGTAGTCTTAGCTGTAACGTGTCCTTTCCAGTAGGTTTACGAAGAGCGTTTTTAAGTGTCTGAACAAAACGCTCTGCAAGCCCCATTTGAGCTGGGATGATACGGTGCTGTAAGTACGTGACGACAGCCCAATTCTTTCACAAAAAGCATGAACTCTTCCGAGATGAACTGCGGGCCGTTATCAGTGACAATGGTTTCAGGGAAACCAAACCGCGCAAACAGTTCTCTCAATCTGTCAACTGTAGCGTCCGCCGTAGTCGAGCGCATAACAAACACTTCCGGCCACTTGGAGTGAGCGTCCACGACCACAAGAAACATTGCGTGCAAAAAGGGGCCAGCAAAATCTACATGTACGGATAGAATCACACTTGTCTAGAGCAGCGGGCGCGTGGCTGTCGACGCTCTTGTTGGCCGCAGCTTCTACCTCGTGTTATGCCTGGTTCACGGTAGCGGCACGGCGGCTCGCCGTTTGCCGTTCTCAGGCCGCCGTGCGCGGGCTGTTTCGTTCGCGCACGTCTGCCGTTCTTTGCCGTTCGGAGAATAGGTCCGAGACCCATTTTCGTGCCGTTTTCCGTTTGCCGGAGAACGACGCAGCCAATCAGCGGCGGAGGAGCGGTTGCCATGACTACGGCGCGCCGCGTCGTCTGCTTCTCCCGCGCCTGCTTTTCGCGTCGTCTTCGGGGGGAGAAGCAGACGACGCGAAAAGCAGAAACAGGGGACCCTGAGCGGCTTGTATTACGCTCCGCGTTTCTTGCCTTTATTTGAGGTATGGAGTTTCCAATGGAAGAATTTCTTGAAACCGTAAGACACTACAGTTTCTTGTATGACATCGCCCGAGTACAAAGACACATAGCTGAAAATGAACCGGTGGACCATCATCGGGGTGGAATTTGGCATCAAAGGTAAGGAAACAAACGTCGTTCTCGCTACGAAAGCGCATGAACGCAGGCTGAGACAATGCAAGTGTTCTTTCTCAGGGAACCAAGCGATGATGAAATTCAGGAACGCGAGGGATCGCCGGAGAAAGATCGTCGTCGAAAAAAGGACGAGCCACACGAAGCGGCGCAGGGGGCAGCGCGGGGAAGAAAACGAGCCGGCGCCGCAGCAGCAGGGAACACACCAAAATGAGCGCATTCACAGTAAACACAACGTACTCGGTGTCGTTGAGAGGCTTGTTAGGTTCCAGCGAACAAGGCAGACTTTTTCACGGCAGAAAAACGGTCCGCGTCGATCATGGCGTCGATTCACAGCCCATCTGATGCGCACATCGTGAATTCTCGTCGTCTCACGTTTGTTGCGAGATTGCGTCGTGTCACGTGATCGTCTCGCCGGTGAAGTTTGCCGTGGACTTTGAACAGCTCTCTCGCGGGCGGCGGCGGCCGACGGTCTACGGCACCGCGCCGTTACGGCAGGCTTGCCGCCACCGTGAACCAGGCATTAGCTACAAGCTTCCGTTCATGCTTGAATTATAGCACAAAGGCCCAGCATGCGGTAGGACCATGTTTGGTATTATTACGGCGTCGGTCTTTGGATATTTCTTCAGAAAACAGCAGCTGCAGCGGCCGGCTGGGCGCTCTAGACAAGTGTGATTCCTACTGTACACGCTGCCACGGTGCTGTTGGCCAAGACCAAGGATGAAGGGGCGCTTTGCATGGTTCGATGCTCGAGGTCCGCCTCGATGGACGGCCACCACACGTAGCTCCGCGCCAGTTGTTTGCTGCGCACGATGCCTGGGTGCCCTTCGTGGAGTTCGTCCAGCAGCAAGCTGCGCAACTTTGCCGGCACGATCACTCGCATCCCGAACATGATGCAGCCTTGGTGAACTGTGAGCTCGTTCCGTCTGTCAAAAAAAGGCTTCAAATTTTTTTTCAGTCACAGACGATGGCCACCCCGCAACAACAAAATAGGTCACTTTACAAAGCAAGGGGTCCCGAACTGTTGTTCGCGCAATGTCTTGGCTAGGGATGTTCGATTAAAATTTTTAATCGATTAATCGTTAATCGTTCATCGATTTAGCCTTTAATCGATTAACTGATTTCGACGCGATGTTTTAATCGATTAATCAATTAATCGACATTTTTGATGGGTGCTTTAAAAATGATAGCTCATTGTTTGAGAAGTTTATGTCGACCGAAGTCTTCCGATCAGACGCGTTAGAGATCACATGTGCGCATTAGCGCATTTGTGAAAATTTGCACTTTCGCCCAATGGACACAGGGGGGCCCGTCGTCTTTGGGTGATGTGACGGACTGAAGGATGTGTGGCCATCATCCATGGACGATTCGGCAGCAGGTCGTATTTCCTCGAAGCCTGCCTACGCGAGCGCACCTAAATCGGAGGCGTTTTCGGCGACCATACTGGTCGAAAAGTCACACCGGAAACATGCAGCGTGACCGATGGTTAGGAAACCCCGCTAAAGGCAAAGCAGAGATTAGGAGGAAGAGGGAGTAAATAAGACGCTCGCACTCGTCATGGTATCATTTCTCCATTTGTCTGTTAAATAATTCGGAAGCCCTCAATAATACTATAATTGCGGACTGACGTGATGTCTTCCTTCAGTTCACCCATGTGAGATTGCACATTAACACACTGGCCTCAAACAGCCCATCGGTACAGGCATCTGCGGAAAGTAGAGCAACATGAGTTTTTGCCTCCCGGTTAGAATGAACGGCAGTTGCGTCAGTGTACTGCACAGGTTTCACCTCCTCATTGGCTTAACTCGACGCTACGCGCGCATCTTCAGTCGTGCGTACAGACGGAAGTGTAATAATAATAATAATAATAATGATAATAATAATAATAATAATAATAATAATAATAATAATAATAATAATAATAATATTAATAATAATAATTGGGGTTTAACGTCCAAAACCACGATATGATTATGAGGGACGCGTAATGGAGGGCTCCGCAAACTTTGACCACCTGGGGTTCTTTAACATGCACCTAAATCTATGTACACGGGCCTCAGGCATTTTCGACTCCACCGAAAAAGCGATCGCCGTCGCAAGGATTTGAACACGTGACCTTGGGGCCTCTGGGCTGGCAGACGTGGGAGTGCAAGTGTTAGTTGAAAGCCGCCTTTCTCGAGGGTCTGTGGGACGTTTTCATAATACGCGAGTGCGCTTCCTTGCGATGCATATTCCCTCAACTAATGGCAACACCTTTGTGCTTCAAGTCGAGGCGAAGTCCTGGTTGCACGTGCTGGGGTTTGTCTACTATGCGTGTTTATGTCAAGAGACCTGCTGAGTATACAGTTTCTGCGTCATAGTGCAAGCAAACTGCGCTTGAACCCGCTGTTTGCGAAAGTGACTGACTGGTATAACCGGGGCAACCGCGCCGCATGAAAGCTAGCTTTGGACTCAAAAAATGATATATATATATATATATATATATATATATATATATATATATATATATATATATATATATATATATATGGATAAATTATTCTTGTGCCATCATCATTCTTCATTACTCTTTTTGCCCTGTTGCATTTTCCCCAGCGCAGAGTAGCAGGCCGGGGCGTACTAGCTCAGTCCACCCTCTCTGCCTTCTAACATGTTTTTCTCTTTTTCATTCATGGGTAATCAATCATCTTTCATTTGCTAAGGAATAATATGTAACGGCAATAGGAAGCAGTCAAGAAATAATAAACGCATAGTACAATGTGCATCTTTTTTGGACCACTGTGTAGTGCCGTTAAACAAAAAAAAAAAAAAAGTAAAATTTCAGAATTCAATAATAATAAGAAGATGTGGCGTTTTACGTCCTAAAACCACGATATCATTATAACGGACGCCAAAGTGGAGGGCTCCGGAAATTTTGACCATCTGGTGTTTTTTTTTAACGTGCACTGCCATTACACAGTATACACGGGCCTCCATCGAAATGCGACCGCCGCGGCCGGGTCGAACCCGCGACCTTCGGGTCAGCAGCAGAGCGCCGTAACCATTGATCTATCATGGCGGACATGAGTGTTAAATAAAATGCCCACAATGTTGCCATAGGCACAGCAGGCGGAGAAACTCGCTGGTTAATCAAAGGCAATTGAGCAAAGCTGTTTCTGCAATGAAACACGATGAAACAGCGCGGAGCCGTAAATGAACACGAACAAAATAAGCAACTAGACGACGCGCTTGCACGTCTGAAATGTACGGAAAACAACAAACTTCCCTATTGAGCGTTGACGCACCGTCTTGCTGCTTTCATTCAAAGAAGCCAAAGCGCTGAAAACACCGGGACAAAGGAAGGGGTCCTGGGAAGGGGACCAAGCTTTCTGAACGAATATGAATTACCAACAGTTTATCCTTTTGAAACACAAGAACCGCTTGTGTAATTGAAGAGCGACTTTATTTTCAAGAAAAAGTTACACAAAGGCTCTTGGCTAAGTAGCAAGATACTGATAACTTACCTGAAGAGGCGGATCTGTGCCTTCGGCAACGGGGTCCTCAACATTGTAATTTTAGTCATGACCATTTGTCTTTGGAGGATGACTCTTCGACAAATTAATAAAGTAGGCGAGAAGCAGGTAATATCTTAAGAGTTCCCGTCTCTCGCTCCTAGTACTGCTTACCACATTTATGACACATTGCAGTTATCGTTTTCGAATCTTCTGTGAACAACGTCCACACCGCGCTCCTCTTGCGATTGCTCGCCATTACGACATGACAAAGGAAGCAATATACCCACCAAAAATGTATTATTAACGCAATATAGCAAGTAAGCACCACATGTACTTTGCCGACGGTTAACCAGCACACGATAGAAGAGAGGGGGCGAGAGGAGGTGAATGCAGAGGCTGTGGGAGGAGAGAAGCAAGCAAGTGCATTTCTGCCTCGTCGGGGTGGAGCCGCCTCCTGTCAGTGCTTGAAGCTTTGAGGAGGGCCGGGAGGTGGACGCCGTGGGCGACGGAGACCAGGGAGAGTTCATTTCTGCCTCTATGGGGTAGGGCCGCCACCGGCTTTGCGTTCGTTCTTCTGGCGTACAAATATGGGCTGTAGTGAAAAAAAAGTAGGTGCGCTCGACATCTGCCGCTTCTGCGTCTCGGCACCGCTCGCGTCGCACTCAAGCGCATCAGTCAAGGGGCGGTGTTGGGGTGGGGGTGGCTTTTGCCATAATCGATTAATCGAAATACTTTAATCGATTAATTCACAGTTAATCGATCAATCGATTAATCATTAATCGATTTTACCATCCCTAGTCTTGGCTCGAAACTGGCATCGATTGCAACCGCAATGAATAGAAGGTTTCCTCTCAATCTTGTGTTTCATCTTCCACAACTGATAGCGGGAGGCGCGACCAGAAATCGGCTTCAGCGTTCTCGCTTGACCGTCTGAAGATAAGAGAATACCGATAAACTGATAGTGTGACAGCCCAGCGCTGCAAACGTGCCGCCGCGATGGTCGGAATGCCGGTTGTCGAGCCCAAGATTGTCTGAAGTGGTTTATGGTCGGTAACTAATGTGAATGAACGACCATAAATGTAGAAATGGAACTTCTTAACACCAAATATTATTGCAAGGGCCTTTTCTAGTATGACCAACCAACAAGCCCGCATCGCCACCCTCGTCGGCCTCTTTCTCAAGCTGGCTGTATTTTTTTTCGGCATCGGTCAACGTCCGCGATGCGAAAGCGATTGGCTTCGTGCTGCCATCATCCAAAACATGAGAAAGAACCGCGCCTAAACCATATTGTGATGCATCGCATGATAGCTGTAGCGGTTTGCACGAGTCGTAGTGCGCCAAAATAGGTGGAGAAGCTAGCAAGCTCTTAATCTTGGTGAACGCTTCCTGGCAGCGCTTATCCCAGCACCACGGGGCGTTTTTACGTAGCAACATGAAAAATGGTTGCGCTACCGTTGCTAGGTTAGGAAGGAACTTGCCGTAGAAATTCACGACTCCCAGGAACGACTGCAGCTGCTGCCTGTCTTTAGGGGCTGGCGCCTTGAGGAGTGCGTCAAGCTTCTCCGTCGTTGCCGAGATGCCTTGTGTGGTGATCCTGTGACCAAGGTAGCGAAGTTCCTGCTGGAAAAACGAACATTTCTCCTTTTTGACGCGGGCGCGCCTCTTTCGAGAAGTCATTTTAACACAGCTTCTAGGTTCACGAAATGTTCTTCGCTATCTTTACCAGTCACCAGGATGTCGTCTAGGTAGCAGCAAACCCCCGCGTAAGCCCTTCAGCATGGTGTCTATTATTCTTTGGAAAATTCCGGGTGCGGATGAAATTCCAAACGCGAGTCGATGAACAGCAAACAATCCTTTCTGCGTATTTAACGTGAGGTATTGTTTCGACGACTCGGAGATAACCACTTACTGATAGGCCCGATTGAGATCAATCTTTGAGAAATGCTTACCTCCCGACAAAGCTGCGAACAGGTCTTCCACCTTCGGCAATGGGTAGCGGTCGACATCAAGGCACGGGTTAACGGTTGTCTTGTAGTCGCCGCAAATCCTTATGCTACCGTCTTGCTTGATTACCGGTACCGCCGGCGTAGCGTATTCCGACGTCGTAACCGGCGATATAATCCCCAGTTTCTCCATTTCAGCCAACTCGGCATCAAAAGCTTTTTGCAATGCAAATGGAACATTCCTGGCTTTTAGGAATCTCGGCTTCATATCAGGATTAAGAAAAGTTCGGCACGCTCTTCAGTTATCGTGCCTAACTCGTCTTTGAAAAGGGGTTGGTACTTCGCCAACAATGCGTCGAGCCTCTTTTTTACGCTGATTTGGGTTGTGTCTGACCTTGAAATGTTATTCAGGTTCCAGATTTTCGCCCAGTCCAGTTGGACGGCGTGTAGCCACTCCCGGCCCAGTAGAGGTGGTCCCTTGTGGTCCACGACGTAGAGCGGAAGACGCGCCAAATGTTCGCCGTGCCGCACGTTGACCGAGGACACCCCCTGGGGTCGTACCAGTGCTCCTGTGTAGGTACGAAGCTTTACTGTAGTGGGCCCGAGGACAGCAGAAGGAAAGAGCTGACGGAACTGAGTCGTTGACATGACGGAAACAGCCGCTCCCGTGTCTAGCTCCATGTTCACCAAGACGCCGTCGATGGTCATCTGTACGGTGACTGGGTCGAGCTTAGCCATCGACACGCCGTTTAGACTGAGGGTCGAAGCTTTCCGCGACACAACCGTCAGCATCTTGACATTCGTTTTCCTTGGCTTCTTCTTAGACGAACTCTTACGACCACTTCGGCACGCTCTCTGGATATGTCCTTTTTTGTCGCAGTTGAAACAGGTAGCGTCCACATGTGGGCACGCTTCACTCCTGTGTCTTGGCGAACCGCAGCGAAAACAGCTTTTACTTGTTTTCTGGGACTCAGCTTGCACCTTGTGCAAATCGCCGACTGAGAAGTCGCCGCCGCGTGCCTCGGCAGCACTCTTTTTAGCTGCTTCCATGGCCAGAGCCCGCTCCACCGCTTTCTTGAAAGTTAGCTTACTGTCTTCCGTGAAAAGCACTCGCTGAATGTCTTCTCGTAACAGGCCACACACGAAGCGGTCCCGAAGGTACTCGTCCAGCGCGCTTCCAAACTCGCACGTTTGCGACAGTTTACGAAGCTCGGCGACAAACTCAGATAAGGACTCGCCTTCCTTTTGACACCTCCGGTGAAACTTGGCCGGCTCTCCAATAACGGACGGCTTCGGGGACAGGTGGTCGCTCAAAACTTTCTTGAGGACTTCGAAACTCTTTGTAGAAGGCAGTTCTGGAGCTGTTAATGACTTCAACAGCCCGTACGTCTTGGGACCGATGATACTCAAGAACGCGTGCACCTTGTCGCTGTCAGGTACACGGTTGACGATCAGGAACGACGTAAGGCGCTCTTCGTACTAAGCCCAGTTGCTGGCGGACTCGTCGAAAGGTTCCAGCTGGCCCAGTCTCCCGGCGAAGTGCGTCCCCGCTGCCTCGGCCTCAGTCATGATGAAAGTCACCGGCTTTGCACACTGCAAAAAGATGGTCTTCGTCACCGAGCGAAATTCGGAAACACTTGCCTTCCAAATTGAAGAACGACGGCTTCAAAATCCCATCCTCGTCGCCAGTTGTTGTGTCAGTGTCGGTTCATGCGAAAAGGAGCAGACAAGTTTTCGAAGGGCGAGAGACGTTTATTGCCACATGTTCATCGTTGCGTGGCCCGGTCCCGATAAGCGCCGGGCAAGATGCAGCGCATGCTTTTTATTCGTTTCGTGCGCCTGCGCATTATCGACTTGATCAAATGCGGTGCTTGGTCGGACACCACAAAGTGTGCTGAACGAAATACCTCAGAGTGACTTCAAACGTTAACCAGAAATGTTCAACTGAGGACATGTCTCTCAAAATGCAATATCTTGAAGATCATTTAAAAAAAAAACACCATCTTCGATTTGCTTTAAACTCCCCAGAATTAAAGCCAAGCACGTGTTCTAACTTAATCTGTAAAAACATGTTGTATTATTTTTGTGAGGTCGGAACTACGAAGCACGAAATGTGGCCAAATTTGTGTCGTGAACCCCTGACGGATAATATACATTAGCTATGTAAAATGTTCTGCAGGAAGGAAGACTCAATGCAATTACTAGAATTTCGTGTTCCGATGACAGAAGCTCGAGTGCTATTTTTGCCTTGTGACAAAATCTGGTTGAAATTAACGTAAGCAACCCACCCCCTCTTGACAGTCGGTCTAGACGAAATGACCGGTAATTTTGTAAATGATAAAGCTGATCTGGAGCTAACCATGTTTCTTGTAATAATATTACATCATCATTTTTTTCAACAATGAGGCACGCTAAATCTGTGGAAGCTGAAAAATTGAACGACAATTCCACTGTAAAACTTTCAAAGGCTCAATGATTGGATATACCAAAAGTAGAAACAACCTTCTCTAGTATACTTTCCTTTATGACCTTGCTAGGCGGAGCCTTTTTCGTTTTAATCTAGGACGACGAGGCAGACGATGGGTTTAGTGGGGATCGGCTACGTTTCTGAGCACGCGAATCGATTTCGACGTCAGTAATGACGCTCAGATCTAGGGTGTGGAGACGACCTTAGTTCCCTGTAGACTTAGTAATCTCCCTGAAGTCATCTAGGGGCAGCCTATCTACATTTGTACTACATCTTGCTTCCTGCTAAGTTGACAACGTATAACTTTTCTGGGGAGGAGCTGTTGAGTTATTTATCAGCTGAGTCAACTGAGTGTTCATTATATGATACAGGCGTTCTGAGAGGATGGTAAATAACCTGTCCATTGCTTTTGACATTGCCTTTTCCACGGCTGCCTCAATTGTTTGTGCGATACTAGCATCTGCCATTGCGCTTTGCCGAGCGGTAACACCAGCATAACCTTGTGTCCTTTCCTTGATAACTGCCATTGCTTCTCTCCTAGAGCATCGTCTCCTGTCCATTACTTCCAGAAGTTGCTTTTCTTGAAAGTGAACAGTACAACTAGAATAATCTGCTCTATGAGCGCCCTCACAAAGGCAACATTTCTCATCTTGGGCGGTACAGTCAGAGTGTGTGTGACCCTCACCACATATGCAACACCGTATTCCAGATTTACACCCATCAGCATGATGGCGAAAACGCCAACAATTTCTACATTGCAGGGGACGCGATGCTAATGGTTCAACCCTGAAGATTGGTGGCCAAGCTTTTATTTCAGATGGGCACGATGTTCCGGCTGTGAGGTGTCAGCCATCCCGCAGTACCAGTCTCCCGTGTCGCAGGACAGATGGCAGCACCCGCAGCTGCTTCGGCTAGCATTTCCTCCTGGACTCGCTAGAGGACACTAGTCAGACGCTAGCAGAGACTGCCGAGGACTGCATGCGTTGCCCGCGTTGCGCGTTCGATGTGACATTTCTTTGCGACTGTGCGAGCGTCGCCCTGTTTCGCCGTAGTATCTTCAGTTATTGTCTTTATTAAACATGTAGTTACAAGAGACAGTGCCCGTGTGCCTTTAGTCCTTCGCCTACGAGCCTCACATCTGGCGCAGTCGACGACGAGCCTCTGCAACGGCCCATCTGCATCTTGGCGTCTCGTCAAGCCCGCCTTCGCCCGAAGATGTTCAACTAACCGAAACCTCCCAAGCCATTAGCGCGTAAGCGAAGCCTTTCAAGCCATTTTACAGCATCATGAAACGCCTGTTAAGCCTCTGCGTCGTTCAACGGGTTCGTAAAAGCCAAGCCTAGAACGCCGTTCGAACCACTGCAACGCAGCTAAGCCTACTCAGCCTGCAACGCCGTTCGAACTTTTCGAAGCAAAGCCTCCGCCGGCGTTCGACTCTAGCTAGCCGTCGCCGCAACCATATTTCGCCATGCCTGGAATTCACTGGCACGAATTGGATACTGCAACCATGTCGCGCCTCAGTGTCGAGCTTCTCCGAGAAGAACTCGAAAGACGCAACTTGGAAACGGCCGGCACGAAAGATGATCTTGTTCAGCGTCTGCACAACGATATCCAAGCAAGCCGCGAAGCGACTCCGACGCCGGACCAAACGCCGTCGGCCGCTAACTTTTCATTGGATCCCGCTACTATTCAAGCCCTCGCGGCGTTGATGCAGCAATTGCCCCGGCCTTCGACAGTTGTAACGACATTGCCCGACCTTTCGGCGTCGATTCCGCACTTCGACGAATCTCCAAGACAAAACGTGAACGCATGGCTTGACGAAGTGCGTCGAGTGCAACAGCTCGCCTCATGGGATGACACCACTACTCGCCTCATCGCGTCCAGCAAATTGAAAGGTACAGCTCGGAATTGGCATTTGACGTTTGGCCACCAGTATTTGACATGGCAAGAGTGGAGCAACGCGCTCAAGAACACATTTTACTCGGAGCTCTCCCTCATCGAGTGGCAGGAGCGCGTCCTCAAGGTTAAGCAACACGCCGATGAGAATCTTCGCCAATACGCCTTCGCCAAATTGCGACTGGTGGAACAGTGCCCTGTCAAGCTGTCCGACGGACAGAAAATCGACTACCTGCTTCAAGGCCTACGTGAGCAGCACGTTATCGCCGCCATAGCTGCTAGCCAGCCCTCTACAGTCAGCGGTTTTATGGCGACGTGCGTCAATCTGGACAAATGCGCTCAGCACGCCCAAATACAGCCCTATTCAAGACCGTTGCCTGTCGAGCCCCAGCGTGAGTCGCAGAATTTTTTACCCATCAAGGTCTCCAGCACTCAACGTTCCAGACCAGCTACCTCGGAACGCCAGGCCATAGCCAACCACTCCTACGCCTTCACGCCCGCGAGAGCGCATAGCCGACATGCCCGTGCATGAGCAGGAAGCCAAGTACGCTGCCATTTCTGCTCAGTTCGGTGCACCGGCATACCGTAGTGGCCAGGACCTCAGCACAGCAACGTGCTTCAATTGCCGACAATTAGGTCACCTGGCTGCCAGGTAACCCTGCACCCCGAGATAGACGTCAGCGACTCCCCGACAGCACCCAGCCCCATACCACGGCCATGTCTTGCCTAGAGGGATCACTCATGCAGTGCGCCGTCATAGAAGCTCATGTAGCAGGTGTTGGAACTGTCGACGCCTTGCCAGACAGTGGCTCTAAGATCACTATATTGACTGAAGACCTTGTGCCGTCATCTGCCTTGTCACCTTGGACAAAGCCACCTATCTCTGTCGTGGGGGGAGGTACAGTGATGCCTATAGGTACCATGTCAACTTGCATTTCACTTGGCCCTATATCTGCGATTGTAGATGTGACAGTGCTTCCTCGTAACCCCCTACCTCTGATCCTCGGAGAAGATTGGTTTGAAGCTGCACATGCAGAACTCATCGTAAAGCCACCAATGCCCACGGAAATTCACCACCCAAGCACAAACACAGCTCTGTTCTGTCGTCAAAAAGTCTTCCGAAGAATGGCCAATGCCGTATTTCTCCACAGTCAGCCCTTGTTGGCTTCGACTGACTTAACCACTGGAGGCCTACAGCTCGAACCCCTTCCCGATAACAACCAACCGCCATGGCTATCACTGGCATGCCGTGAAGTGCTACTTGAGAACAACAGTGTCAAAGACAAGACAGCGGAGCCACACCACTGTTCACGTAGCTCGACAACAGCCGAGACAAGTTCCTTACTGCGTCAAGCCCCACACAGTAAACAACTCGCCAAAGAAGAGGCCCAGCCAGCAAAGCCGGTCAACTCGCCAACTCCTAAAGGAAACATCAACACCACGGTACATACGCCCGCCTCGAATCCGAACCCTAAGCCCAGTACATTGGCACAGCACAGCGAGAACTCGGATTTGGACTCGGACTCCAGTTCCTTCGAAAACGAAGCCCCGAACGGAAAGACAACACCAGCTGCTACAGCTGAACAGAAAGCTGTTCAATCGAAAGCCCCTGGAAAGCGAGCGAAGCCCGAGACCAACTCGTTCGATAGCTCAGAATCCGAAGCCGTGGTATCGCCGAGTAAGCCCGCAGTCCCTACACCTATGCTCAAGGCGGCTGCCAAGAAGCCCCAGCAATCTAAGAAGCCACAGGACAGCTCTTCCGACCCTCCATCTGACAACGACGCGTACAAGCCGTCTCCTGCCAAGAAGAGAGCAACCGTAAAGACGACACCAAAGGCCCAAAATGCTGCGTCGTCAGCTAAGAAGGCTGCTGCCAAGCGGGACGAGTCTTCGAGCTCCAACAGTTCAGATGAGTCTGAGCCGCAGAAGCAGCCGGCGGTGATGCCAAGAAGTGCCGCCACTCGGCCTATCGTCTCACCGAAAGCGACGCCGGCCAAACCTCAGAAGGACGATAGCGACTCATCTCCAGAAAGTGAAGACGATCAGCCTCTCAAGAAAATCGCCAGGCCTCAGGCCGCTGTCGCCAAGAAGACTTTAAAGATTGTGAACCAAAAGCCTCCCGTCACCTTCGTGATTCGTCAAGATACCGCTCACCCTGCCAGCACATCTTCAAGACACGTACACTCAAGCCAAATCAAGACATCTCGTCAGGTTCTTAGCTACGCAAAGTCTCCAAGACTTTTAAATGCGAATGCATTTCATAGTCGGGCTATGTCAGGCATCCGGCGTTGGCGTTGGCGTTGTCCGCGGAGGAGGAGGATAGGTTGAGGAGGTGTGCGCGCCGGCAGGTGTTAGATGTGAAGCATCTTATGGCGAAGCTTAATCCGGTGGTGGTGGTGTGCGGCGTGACCACCCTTACTGCGCATGCGCAAACCCTTTAAAAAAATAAAAATAAAAAAACCTCCTCTTTCCCTCTCTCTCCTCTAGGCATCCCTCCCCGCGGCAACCACACCCTCACTGCGCATGCGCCTCCCCTCCTCTCTCTCCCTGCTACGCTCCCCCCTCTCTCCTCTAGGCATCCCTGCCCGCGCCGTCCACACTCCCCACTGCGCATGCGCGTCTCACCTCTCTTCTCCTCTCCTACGCTCCCCCCCTCTCTTCTCTAGGCATCTCTGCCCGCAGCGTCCACACTCCCACTGCGCATGCGCGGCCCCCCTCTCTCTCTCCTCTCCTACGCTCCCCCCTCTCCCTCTCTCGCCTCGAGACGCCGACACAGGCAGCGTCTGCTAGCGAGTTTCTTGGTTGAAAAAACCGACTGCTCGCGCTGCACAACCGTTCACTGGCCACCCCGTATATATGGCAATGAATCTTGACCTCCAAGGTGGTGCCGGTGGGGGATTTCTCCTGTGCGTTGTTGAACAATAAAAATTCGCAGCGTGCGCGTTAACTAAAAGCGGACTGCGGCGGAGCTCGGCGGAGCTATATATGAAAAAAAAATTTAAAAAAATAAATAAAAAAATTTAAAAAACAAGAAAAAGCAAAAAAAAGGCGCTGCGCCTTGCTCCCGTCCGGGCTGCAGAAATCAGGCGCCTTTTCCTTCTTCGAACCACAACCGCCATATATAAATGGAGTGAAGCGCGCGCGAAATGCATTCGCATTTCCTCACGATTCCCTTCGGGGAGGTGGGCGCATTTTTTTTCCTGTGCTGAACATTACGACCACGGGACTTGGTCGCCAAGGAGGGGGTGGGATGTGAGGTGTCAGCCATCCCGCAGTACCAGTCTCCCGTGTCCCAGGACAGATGGCAGCACCCGCAGCTGCTTCGGCTAGCATTTCCTCCTGGACTCGCTAGAGGACACTAGTCAGACGCTAGCAGAGACTGCCGAGGACTGCATGCGTTGCCCGCGTTGCGCGTTCGATGTGACATTTCTTTGCGACTGTGCGAGCGTCGCCCTGTTTCGCCGTAGTATCTTCAGTTATTGTCTTTATTAAACATGTAGTTACAAGAGACAGTGCCCGTGTGCCTTTAGTCCTTCGCCTACGAGCCTCACACGGCGAAGGTTGCAATTACCGACTCTGTGGCTACCCTCACGTTGTCTACAACGCAGTTGCATCGGTAGATAGCTATTACTCCAGCCATTGAGAGTTCCTCGAGAGTCTCAGACGGGCTTAGTTGTGAGTCAACTCCACGTATAATGCCTTTGGTGCATGCGAGATGAGGTGGAATATATGCACTCACCGGGACAGAGGCAAATGACGAGCATTTCAGGAGATCCGTTACACAATCTTTGTCCGGTGATCTGCACACGATACCTCCGCGGCCGTACTGTAGCACATCGGTGATGCTCTGATACTGTGAAGTTACCGCTCGAAGTTGCTCCTGAATCGCCTTAGGGTTGTTCAACGGATTGATCCGCTACCCAAGGGCACCAGCGGAACGGGAATGCTGCTAACGCCGCTGCGTAGACACATATCAAGAGGCAGTTCCTCGGTTCGAAGAGAGGCTGTCCATGCCGAGCTGCCCTGCACAGGAGAGTTCCTGGACATTGCTGCGATCTCTGAAAACCAAACTAACACAGGTGAAAATGAATAGGTAGCACCAAAAGATATAAGCTACCCGATCCTTAACCACCAGAACTACCAAGCGTCAAAGAAGAAGAAGCAGACGAAGAAGAAGAAGGTGCCAGTGCATGAATGTGTAAAAAACAATTACTGCGCTTTTTCCGTTTTTACGTGCGCTGTTCTTTTTGTTATCATTATTTAATACTTGAAATGTCTAAAAATTGATATAATCAATTCTCGGCCAACTTCCCCCCTGAGTAGGTATGAGCCATGTTAGACGTCTCATCATCATCATCATCATCAAGTGACGATGCTTATACCACGTGCATGCACGTTTTTCAAGATTGTTCAATTGTCAGTCCCAGCAGAGGCCGGTTAGCACGAGAAATAATCAAGAATGAATTGATTGACAGGCTGGCAGATAACTGTATTTACAAGCCATCTATTGCCCTCTCAGGTAAGGAGTTAGCCTATCTACGTAAAGATAGTCGAGTATTGCAAACTGCGCATGTGATGATGGTTGTAAAACGATGTAAAACGGTTCCCTGCTTTCGAAATAAACATTGTTGCAAGTTAGCGCCTGTGTGTCATGCCTTTCTTTATCCGTGTTTTTCAGTGTACTATGAGCTTCAGTGTGAAAATGCATTTTTTTAAATCGTTTTTTTTTAGCCCCACATCCCCCCTTAGGCTGATCAGAATTCTTCACAAGGAAAGGGTCTTTTATTTTCAGGGGTTTTAGCATACCTTCCAGATAGCAGCCGACATCCAGTTACCACGTGCCGTTCTCAGAAATAATGACCAGAAACGGTATTCCAGGTTTGTGTTTCTGCACTAAAAAAAAAACAAAAAAGAAAAAAAATTACACCATCTCCCGCTAAAGGGAACCATGTGTAGATGCGACGCAGCGGGCGCTAACGCTTACACAGGCGGCGGCGTTGACGCTGGCGCTCATCGCGGCGTTGCGCAGGAGAGAAATCTGGGGAGGCGCAATCACGCAGTGATGGAGCGGTGTTTCCTACTGGAACATGTCAATCGCTGCTAATGGGCAATGAGAGACAGAAGACTCCGACTGGACACAGAGACCCGCAGTCCGTTTTTAGTTAACGCGCACGCTGCGAATTTTTATCGTTCGACAACGCACAGGAGAAATCTCCCACCGGCACAACCTTGCAGGTCAAGCGTAGGAGCAGTAAGGGGTGGTCACGCCGCACACCACCACCACCACCACCACCACCACCGGATTGAACTTCGCCATAAGATGCTTCACATCTAAAACTTCAAGTGTCAAGTTGTCGCATTTTGCAATGCAAGTGCGCAGTTTCTCCAGGCATATGTTTTTACAAAGTTCCGTGGCTCTTGCCTTCGCTTTAGGCAGGGAAACAGAAACATGTTCATTAGAAACAGCTCGCACTGCTTCGGTGCCCTTTTTGGCACGAGAAATAGAGCAATACCCATAGAAAATAGAGCAAACTTACTTTGTCAGCGGTGGGTACGCAAAGAAGGTGATCGTTAAGACGCAACACTCTTCACCGGACAACGTTTTGACGGATGATTGTTTCGAAGCGGAACGTAGACTCCCTCGGAGTTTAACCTGGGTGCCTCTTCCTGGGAACACTGTTCCCCTCACATATTCTTTCTTTGAGTGCTCGTGCTTATCTTGTGCTCCAGTTGCAAAAATGACACGTGGTTGGAGTAGTGCTTCCCAAGGCACTTATTTATGCTCGGCACGTCAAGGAATCAAACCTATTGTTGTGAGTAGCACCTGTGTGTCTGTCCTGCGCGTCTATAACCTCGTATTAATTGCCGTTCCACGGGCTAAGAAAAACCGACCATTCAAGATGCACCAACAATCCCACTTCAACACTCTAGTTGGCTTCTTCGAAGACGACGTATGAGAGTGCGTAGCTCAATTCGACATTTTCTTCCTCACCCAGGGCAAGAATGATGCAGAGTAGCCATGATGTCGAATATTTGCGGCAGCGAGGGTGCGAATTTCCTCTCTTGTGCGAACGACCTCTGCGTGATGAATGAATAAAATAAACTTTAATTTTCCGAAACAATGTTTCCGAGCTCGTAAGCTCGGGTCAACCAAGGTGGGAGGGTGTCCCTCATTCCAGCAATGCCCTGACCGCGATCGCCATAGACGTGCGCGCGAGGGGGGGGCAGAGGGGGGCTGCCCCACCTATGGCGATCACCTCCTGGGCCCTGACCACGAGTCTTTGTTGGTCGCCTAGGTCCCGTGCGGAGATCTTGGCCTCCGCAGCATGGAGAGAAAATAAGTATTGAAATCAGCACAATGAAGTAGACACCTAACGTGAATGTCGCTAAATTTCATACACAAACAATCTACTTTCAGTTAGCACATTGCCTACCCCTCACTCCCCCCCGCCTTCATTTGGCTTTTGCAAATGTTGTGCCGGCATTCAAGGAGAGTGGCCAGAGCATGACACTGTGTAAGAGGCCGACCACGTTGTTGCAAAAGGCTGCCGAGATTATAAAGAACAAACCACCGAAACAAATGGGGAGCCATTGCAAAAATAAAAAGAATTACGTGTACCGAAATAAGAAAACCGAGTGTTTTTCTGGGTAATCGTAGACGAAGCTCCTGCTATAAACGTCGTGTCGATCAATTATCATTGATCCTCCCAATTGAGAAAGCACGCTTAGAGGAATAAGCTATGGCGACAAGATTAACACATCAGCAGCAGTGTGCCAAGTTAGCGGCTGTTTTCGTTCTCTGAAGGAATTATGGGATGCACAATGGTGTCGCCGCTTCCCGAACATATCAAACAATCAGATATATCCATGCTTCGTGACAACATTAAACAACTGCATATGTGGTAGTGTAAATCAACAGGGTTGTATAACGCGTAAATTTCCAGTACCTTATCTGCTGTACAACAAAGCTACTTTTTCACGTGTGGTTGGTGAAAAAAAAAAAGAAATTATTGCTAAATTCGGTAGTCGTAATATTCGCAATAAAAATATTTTAAAAAAATCGGGACTGCTACTCACTATTGGTGCGAATACTGTGGAAACAGTGAAGCGGGTGGCCTTCCCCTCCTCCTTTCCTTCCTCCTCACCCTCATATCGCTCCTCACCTTCACATCACTTGTGACCCTGGCTTACCTTTCTCACCCCTTATATGCTTACTATTCATAGGTCGGCACTTTAAGGGGAGTACTCACTCAAACTCACTCACCACAATTTTTTCAGCCTTCGCACTCACTCACGTTCACACTCACGTGCACTCACACTCATGAGTACTCACTCACGTTCACACTCACCTCCACTCACACTCATGAGTACTCACTCACGTTCACACTCACGTCCACTCACACTCATGAGTACTCACTCATACTCAACTCACTACGTTCAAATGAGTGTGAGTGAGTGTGAGTTGAGCGCACTCATGAGTGAGTGTGCCGAGCTCCATAGGTCGGCACTCTAAGGGAGTACTCACTCAAACTCACTCATCACAATTTTTTCAGCCTTCGCACTCACTCATGTTCACACTCACGTCCACTCACACTCATGAGTACTCACTCACGTTCACACTCACGACCACTCACACTCATGAGTTCTCACTCACGTCCACTCACACGCATGAGTACTCGCTCATACTCAACTCACCACGTTCAAATGAGTGTGAGTGAGTGTGAGTTGAGCGCACTCATGAGTGAGTGTGCCGAGCTCCATAGGTCGGCACTCTAAGGGAGTACTCACTCAAACTCACTCATCACAATTTTTTTCAGCCTTCGCACTCACTCATGTTCACACTCACGTCCACTCACACTCATGAGTACTCACTCACGTTCACACTCACGACCACTCACACTCATGAGTTCTCACTCACGTCCACTCACACGCATGAGTACTCGCTCATACTCAACTCACCACGTTCAAATGAGTGTGAGTGAGTGTGAGTTGAGTGCACTCATGAGTGAGTGTGCCGAGCTATGTTACTATTCATGCTTATGTTATGCTTGCTTTCTCTTCCTTTCTTTTTCTTTCTTTCTGTCTTTCTTCGGCTTTCTCACTATCCTTTGCTCGTTCTATCGCCCATATCAACGCAATCTTATAGTTCGCATAAACCTTTGTTCGGCTGGCGTGCCTGGATAGCCGAGCGGTTGCGACGCTCGCCTGCGGACCGTGGGTACCCGGGTTCGAATCCTGCCTCACCAAGAAACTTGAAGGGGTGGAGCCATCAATTTTCAAGGCTATAACAAGCCTGTTGTGGGTTTCCTCTGTACGCAAGGACACTCCACACGAAGGGTCGGACGCAGCAAACGTCTAGAATATATTTTAATTCACTTCCAAGGCGTACCTAAATGCTCATTCTCCCGATCGAGACCCATCGCTAGCGCGTCAAAACTGACGTAGCTCCATAGAAAAGGCAACGGAAGTTGTTGTGACATCACACCAGATTTGTAATGACGTGAGTGACCTCCGGACATGTGTGCGAGAGCAGACTCCTACACTGCTACGTCACTGCCCAACTTGGCGCCCAGAAACCGAAACCGAAAGTTGCCCACATAAATAAGGTGATATTCCAGAATAAGTGAATCTTGGTGCGTGTATCATGCTTCCTAGAGCTATAAGAAACGCTTGCCGCAAAGAATGCTCCAGCCACAAATTTGGTATGGTATGGTATGGATAACTTATTGTGGTCCTGAGGATCAGTCCGGGACTGATGCTGGCTGCTCCCACGTCGGGACAGAGAGGCCAAGCCCCTCTGCCGCCACACGGGCTCTCTAGACAGCCCTGAGTTGGTGCGCCAGCACGTCACTGTGCCTATCCGCTGCCACCACTGTTCACCTTGCGAAGCATCACCGGGCAACGCCGAGCAGGGCCAGAGCATATGGTCTAAATCGAGCAGATCCCCACACACACCACCCCCTTTAAATATTGTAGCGCTACATTTGAAGAGGACAAGTAGAGAAGTACATGACAGGACGGGTGCTAGCTGTCATGTACTTCTCTTCTTGTCCTCGTCAAATGTAGCGCTACAATATTTTAAGTAAGAATGTATCACCAACTAGCCCCGCAACGTGTTTTGTTAAGTGAACCAAGAAACTTTATTTTATGTTATGTCTTCTCCTCCTCCTCTCCACCTCGCCTCTCCTTTTCTTCCTGCAACGCTCTCCCTTTCTGCACTCGTTCTCGAGCCCATCCGAGTAACTGCATCCCACGCCAGACACATCGGCGCACGTGTTCTGGGAGCGAAGCAGAAGATGCAGAGGAGGACGAAGACAACGCGTGCCAGCCGAGTTATTGCGTTGCACGCGCTAAGCCTTAGGGAAGATGCCGCTCATGATGTTGATCATCTCTGTTCACGAATAACGGAGTTTTCTCCGAGCATAAACAGCTCTGCTGTTGAAGGAGGAGGAAGGGAAACAAGCGGAAGGACAGGGAGGTTAGCCAGTTCTTGGACCGGCTGGCTGCCCTGTGCTGGGGAAGGGGGGTAAGGGGGAGTAAAAGATGATAGAAAAGAGATGTTACAAGAAAAAAAAGAAAGAAAAAAAAAGACAGGAAGAGAATAAAAAATAAAGGAAGAAAGAGTCTTAAAGTCTGTCGCTCAGACCAGTTGCACGCAAAAAGCGTAATAATGCTTTCAAAGCTTTCTGGGCTGAGGATGGACTTGGCCAGTGACCCAGAATTCTTTCTTCCGACAAGGGGCGATCATCCAGTCTATCTAGTGCTTCGGTGAGTTCTTGTCTTGGCGCATTGAAACGGGTGCACTCACACAGAAGATGGGCGATCGTTTCTTCAAAGCTGCAGTTATTGCACGTAGAGGTGCTGGCCATACCAATAAGAAAGGAGTATGCATTTGTGAAGGCCACGCCAAGCCACAGGCGGCACAGAAGAGTCTCTTCAGCTCGAGATATTCCTGACGGAAGACGAAGCTTGAGATCGGGATCCAAGCGATGTAGCCGAGCATTTGTGAACCCCATAGAGTTCCACTGTGCCAGTGTGAGGTCACGTGCCAGCGAACGAAGCCTTTTAGCTGCATCGGTTCTTGTGAACGGTATGGCTATGGCTGTGGATTGGGTAACATCATGTGCAGATCGAGCGGCCTCGTCTGCGCGGTCGTTGCCATATATACCACAATGACCAGGTATCCACTGGTATGCAATGCTGTATTGTTTCTCGATTGCATGGTGGTGAAGAAGCCTTATGTCAGCTGCTAACTGCTCATTAGGTCCATAACGAAGGGGTGACATTAGGCATTGAAGAGCTGCCTTTGGAGTCCGAAAAGATAGACCATGCTTGCGAAGGTCCTTCTACGATAAACTCTAGCGCTGCACGGATGGCGGCGAGTTCTGCAGCCGTCGATGACGCCAAATGCGATGTCTTGAATTTAATTGTGACAGATTTGGCGGGAATAACTACCGCCCCTGCTGAGCTTGCTGAAGAAACAGAGCCATCCGTGTAAATGTGAAGGCGCCCGCTGTGCTTCTCATGCAGGAACAGTAGTGCAGCCTGTTTCAGGGCTAGATGCGATGACTGCTTCTTCTTTTGGATGCCAGGAATGGTTAGAAGGGCTTTGAGAGGGTGTAGGCACCACAATGGTAACGGCGGCCGTGCTGCATGCGTGAAGTGCGATGGAAGCAGTGCGTGATGCAAAGCTACAGTACCGCTGAACGCTGAGTGGGGTCTAGAAGTGTGACGTGAGGCGGGGTGATGCGATTGAATCCGAGCGAAATGCCTAATGTGCATTCTCAAAGCGTCGACGCGGATGTATGTTGTGATTGGATAATCACGCGCGATGACGACTGTCGCTGCTGTAGATGCGCCTCTCGGAAGGCCAAGGCATATTCGCAGTGCTTGGGCTTGAAGCGACTGGAGGACACGTATGTTCGTTCTTCGGGTCCCGCAAAGCACAGGTAAGCTGTAGCGCATAAAACTGAGGAACAGAACAGTGTAAAGTTGCAGCATCACTCGTACAGATGCACCCCGCGATTTTCCAGCAAGAAACTTTAGTACGTGGGTGATCATAGTGAGTTCGTTTTTATGTAGGCGATGTGAGGGCTCCAGGAGAGGTCGCGATCAATTATGACTCCCAGAAAGCGATGGGTCTTCTCGTAGTTAATCGTGTGTCCGTTGATTTTAATGACATACGGGCTCATCGCCTTATGCGTGAAGGCAACAAGTGAGCACTTCTCTGATGACAGCTCTAGCCCCCGTCCTTGAAGGTACTTTGTCGCTGTTGAAGGTATTCAATGCGATTGGCACCTGGTGTTCATTATTAAAATTCGCTTCGAAGCTGAAAATTTGATATTTGCTCACTGTGCAGGTTAATAAAATGTTAGAAAAGCGCGCGCGCGTGCGCGCGCGCGTGTGTTTGTTTTCGACAAACGGAACATACCAAGTCGGGACAGGCATGCGGAACATGAGTTGAACAGCTCTCCAGAACAACTGTATGCCTCAATAGATCCGTTTGTTTTCAAGGGAACAATGCGGCCGTTTCTAGCCATGTCAAGAGGAGAGAGAGAGATGAAAACGTTATTGCAATATTGCAAAAAGAAAAAAATAGAGTTTGGGGGCCAAAGCGTGACCCCGCTACATGGTCGGCGTCCCTAGTCCGGGACACCGCATGACGAGGCTCCGACTTGCGCCCGTCTCACCCGAGTCCGTTGAGACTCCAGCGAGGAGCATCTGAGGAGGGCAGTCTCCAATGCCTCTCGGGACGGGGTAGAAGAAGGGGGCAGGTGGGGATTTTGTGTACATGCCCACACCATGTGGAAGATGTCACAGGCCTCCCCACAGTGTGGGCACCGCCCATCCGTGTTCGGATCAAAGTGTTTTATAATTGCAGGACAAAGTAAGCGTCCGCGCCCGCGCTTGTCGCCTGCTTTCATGCGTGTGCGTGTCCATGTTACTGGGGAGCGGAGAGACCCAGGGCATATGGCGCCACAGTTCTGGAATACGCTCCGCCTCCTCTGGAGGGCAAGTGTGTTGGATGTGTAAGCGGATGAGTAGGCGGCGCCCGGGGGCTGTCTGCATGAGCCGCGTATAATGATTTATGAGGTGGGCCTCCCGCAACTCCTGGTAGGAGTTGAGAAGGCTTGCGAATAATTGTGAAACGCCTAAAATGAGTTAGGCAATGACTCGCACGTATACCATATTGCACAGGTCTTCAATGTCAGTGGAATTACGGTCATTCGTGCCGTTCCTGCCAACAGGCAAGAAAATAACTTAGTAAAGAAGGCTTGTCTAAGTGAACGGGAGCTGTCTTGTGTGTAGGGGCCATGAGCACATGAGTTGAATCGTACATTCTTGATTCTCCGCATCAGTGGATAGCATATGTCTGTCCAGACGAGCGGGTTGCCGTCAAGCTTTATTTCAGATAGATTTTTTTTCTGTTGGATGTTGACAATTAATGAATGTATTGAAGCAGATGCGCCCCTAGACATGCACGCTTAAAGGGGCCCTGCAACACATTTTGAGCAGGCTCAGAAAACACTGCCGATCTATAGTCGAAGTTCCCGAGAACACATGAGTCCAACATTGGGGCCCGGAATTTCCAATGAATTCTCAAAGTCAGCTCCCTCTTCTCACTACCAATGATGTCATATACCCAGATTACTGCGCAATATACTCAAGTCCACGGCCACTGGCTGATTTGAGGATCGCGGGCTGCGCAGTTACCTTGCCACCGCGGGATGCCGCCACCTACCATCGCGCGAGCTCGCGATCCCACTGAAAGCAGCCGCGCGTTCGAAGAAAAAAGGGGCCATTCGTTTCAGCTGCACTTTGTGAACCGGTTCACGGTGGCGCTGCACTCCGGAATTCGTTTCACGAGTTCAACGTGGCGGCGTCGGCACCGCGCTATTCGTTTTGAAAAAGTGCAGCCGTCGTGTAGGACTAGTTCACGAATTCCCTGCACCTGCTCGTGAGGTAGTGCCGAGTCCGTGCAGCGCAAGATGGCTGGCACCGCAGCAGACGACACAGCCGATTGCATTCTTGTCCATTTAAGCGGCGTCCAACAAGTACAACAGTGAACGTTTTCGTGTAGTTGCATATGCCAAGCAACATAAGCGGTGCCATCTTTTACGAATCACAGCCTCCACAACCCGCGAGACAGCTGACCGCAGCATAGGGCTGGCACGACAGCTGCACTCTCGTATTCGTTTCGGCCTCTCGTTGCTGCTGCACCTGCTGAAACGTCCCCTGCACCACGACTGCACCCAGACGGCACCACCATGAACCAGTTCAGGAAGTGCAGGGTGAATCGAATGGAAAGTACTCAAGTTCATGACGCGCGCTGACGAAGGGACGCATCTTCTCACCCTGCTGCCGTGCCCTTCCCCGCGTAGCTTTCAGAGCGCTCGCTTGTACAAAAGAAGAGAGAAAGCGCTTGAAGCGTGCGACAAATGCCTTAACTCCGCTCGTACTTGACGGATTATAAAAATTTTTGCGGCATGAGATTCGAGAAGCGTCATGCGCTAATAGTGAGAATATTTCATTATTACGAAGAAATGTGTTGCAGGGCCCCTTCAAAAGGGGAAGATGAAAGCCGTTCCGCTATGGCGAGTGAGCCTAATTGTGTCGCTGGAAGTCACGGCGCAGGGCCTCGTCAGACCTTCAAAATGTTGACGTGAACGACGACAAAGATTTTCCAAGCACACCGATATTATCATTATAACTTTTAGAATAACAGGGAGCTGAGCTAGTTGGTAAGCAGACCCGTATCCCCGTGTGCCAGATAGATAGGTTCGCCTGTTATCTGGACATGCGCAGATTCTTTATCAGTCAGAAAAAGGCATATACTTGGTTCTTTGGACACACGTACAGAGCAGGGCACAACAAAAAAGCAGCCATGTCGGTATTACCACAAGAATTTTCTTCACTACATATCATGTATTAGTTATCACAAGCACTGCGTGTCTAGATACGCGTACTCCTTATCGTGCTGCACAATCGTAGCTTGACCAACACAGTCATGTCCCCTGTTCCAGATATGGTACCATTACACTATCTCGGGTGTCAGTTTATCCTTACGGCGAAAAAATGATTTCAGTTTCATGAAACACGGGCTGGCATCTGCAGTTTTTACAGTGAACAGTGAAATGAGTATTGCTTGGTGGCTTAGGGAACACCACGCATCTGTATAGGCATCAAGCGGTACTCATCTTGCTGCTTACTGTAAAAACTGCGGTTGTTACCCCGTGTTTCATGAAACCGAAATCATTTTTTTTCACAACGTCGTATTTGTGATAACTAATAAATTAATAAATGATATGTAACGTAGGAAATTCTTGTAGTTATCCTGACACGAATGTTTTTTTGTTTTTTTTTTTTGCTGCGCCCTGCTCTGTTACGCAAGTGCAAAGAACCATAGTGCCTGCTTTATATGCCTTCATCTGACTAATTAAGAATAAGTTATGAGTGTAAGCGCTGTCCTGTCCACTTATACTACGTAGTCGGTGCGCTTCATCCTAATCTTTGAAAGATGAACGTACACCAACTTGCCTAACTCGCCATCTTGGTTCGCAGATACGTTTTTGCGCCTTCTTTCTTTTCCGTCGTCGAGTTTGCCGCCCAGTTTGCGCTACCTGTTCTTTCCACACGACAGGGGAGCTGGTACACCACACCTTGTTTGCAAGGCGCGTGACGTGCTCTATGGTTCTTATTACAGCCGCATATTTTGTAAGCAGTTGGGTTGCTGCGTTTGCGCAGTTTTCCCAGCTTGTTTGGAGCCGTAAAAGCCACACTAATATTTGCGGGAGCGTCCACCTATTTTGTGTGGTACGACGATGGGTAAGATATCTTGTGCAGGTAGGATATCGTTGCGGACTTCCTTTGGCCATTCATAACGGCTGCTACATTCTTCTGGCAACCCGAATGTTTGAGAAGGGATTCTGCGACTGACACCTGGAGGTTGTCAGGGTAGCCTGCTTGTGCAAGGCGAGCCTTTTGGCTGTCAAGGCTGGTCCCCATGAGACGGCGACATGACCTGCTCAGCACATTGTCGAGGCAGTGCCTGGCGACACCCCTTTAACTGTTTTCGAGTGAGAGGGAGAAAACATCAGAAATGGTCTGTTTCCCTCTGGATCTTACGACCAGCACGGGTGCGTGTCGTGGAAATAAAATTGTACGTCTAAGAACTTCAAGAAACAATCTTCGCCAGAAACCGCATGAGTGAGCACCAAAGGCTGTTGGCGCTCACTGGCAAGTGTTCGTATATTAGAGGCTTCCGATTCAAAAGAACTTTTGTCACAAAAAAGAGGTATTCATCAACGTATGTAAAACACTTGAAAACACTTGTTCCAGTGAGACGCGTCAGGAGGGGACTGTTGACACTGCCGAAAAACAAATAACTAAAAATGGGTGCGAGGCAGGACCCTATACAGATGCTTGCGTCTGGATATAAGGTTCCCCATCCCACAGGATGTAATTAGACTCCAGGTACACTGCTAAAAGGTCTAACAAATGTCTGGACGAAATGCCTGAAGCCTCCTTGAAATCTACTTAGCCGAACTTAATTCGAGCACTCTTAGTACATTCGAGCAGTGTATTGCGGGGCAACGAGTATTAGAGGTCCTGGACATCAACAGACATGGCGCACAGGGAGTGAATACATGTGTTACTACTCTGTCCCGTGCCCGTCGAGTCAGTTCCGCGCTTAACCCATTAGGGCCCAGTGTACTTTACAAAGTACAATTCCTTTTTCGGGAATAGAAAACAGAATATTCTGATCTTGATCATGAGAATTTCGTATGCCAAAGGTTGCAGCAAGATAATCCTAATTTGGAATATCAACTCGGTTACATTTTTTTCTGTTTTATGAGTCGTCAAACTTTAGGAAAATGAGAGCCTGTTAAACGCACTGGGACTTCATGGGAGCACACATGTAACTCTTGTTGTGCGTTGCATCATAGATTGAACAGGCTTTTTTTTTTTTGTTATGAATGCCATTTTTTCGGTTATCGCAGACTCGTGAGGCTGCGAAAGATGTCGCTGTGAATATACAAGAGCCTTTTGATGTTTTAATTGTCGATTCTGACCCTAACATGGGAACTTAGAAGGAGGAGGGGAATGACGACAGTACAAATGGATGCTCTCTGCTAACGATGAAAAAACATGGAACGAAAGGAACGTGGGTAAGATAACTTCTGTTTTGACTCAGGAAAACAGCATTGTTTCGAAAATGGCAAAGACAACAGCATAGCTGCTGTGCTGACGAAAGACTACACAGTTGAGTCACTATGCTCTCTATCGTGGTGGCCATTCACTGAAAAGAAAGAAGAAAAAAAAAACGTAGTGCCACTGTCCCCCTTCTTCATCCGCAGTAACAATTCCATGAGGGGGTTTGAGCTCTACGATCAAGCTGCGAATTACTAGAGTATTTTCATCCCTGAGAAAAAGTGGTACCAGCCCCTATTTACCCAGATGATCGAAATAGCCGCAGACAACGCATAAAGGGTGTGCTATCACACTAGAGGTTTTAGCAGACCCTCTACGCGTTGACTATTGTCCTTTAGTCGCATAATAGCAAAACACTGACTGCGCCTTCTTGTACCCAACAGAACTATCAAAGATCTCCAGCGTTCACTGTGCTTGCTATTACCCTCTATCCATACGGACATTTTCACGAGAAATGCGCCCTCGTGGCTTTTACGCGCAAGCCTATGAGTAATTACGGCGTAATGATCAATGGCCAAACTGTACCCTACATTCGATCATACAAGTTCCTGGGTGTCATAATTGACAGAGACCTGTCATGGAGCCATCACGTATCGTACATCAAGAAGCGGTTGATCGGCATTTGCCATCTATTGAAGTTCTTCGCAGGGAAGACTTGGGGAATGTCACCCAGTGCTATGTTACAGCTGTACAGGGTACTTTTTCTCGGCTTCCTGCGTTACAACTTGCCCGTATTAACCAGCGCAAGCAAAACAAGCCTGCGAATATTGCAAAGCGTTCAGGCCCAAGCGCTCCGAATCTGCCTAGGCTTGCCTGTTAGCGCATCGACGGCGGCTTCTATAGCGATCGCCAGAGACCACCTCGTCAAGACACACATTGACGTTGAAACACTCAGGACGCATATAAGACATCTTGCTCCGGACTCCCCGCCACCACCTAGCTTCTTTACCAGCAGACAGACCACGTACCTCCTTTTGCCAAACGGTTGCCGCGTATCGCAGTATTTGCCAACATGCTTTACGCCCGCCACGAGACCTTCGATCCCTCCGTGGTGCCTGGCTCAGCCTAGCATCAGTCTGGCGATACCTGGCATCCGCAAAAAATCAGACATGTCGACACCGGCTATTAAACAGCTCGCTTTACTCCTGCTATATGAGAAGTACCGAGGCTCAATGCACGTATATACCGACGGCTCTGTTATGCCAAACAGCTCAACCGCAGCCGTCGTGATACCTATGAAAGCCACAACAATCCAATTTAAGACCTCTCATCTGACGACATCGACAGCAGCAGAGCTCGCAGCGCTTCGTGTCGCATTGAATTTCATTACTGATGAACGGACACAAAAATGGGCAATCTTCAGTGACTCAAAGGCGGCACTGCAATCCCTTCTGTCACCTTTACGCCGCGGCCCGAACGAGCAACTGGTACTTGAAATTGCAGAAGAGGCACACCGCTTACTTCCAGAAAGGACATGAAATATCGTTTCAATGGCTCCCAAGTCACTGTGGGATTATCGGCAATGAACGGGCCGATCGAGCTGCCCGTTCAGCCCATAGAGAAAACAGACATATATCAATACCGCTCTCTAGGACTGACGCTGCATGGAAGCTCCGCGTGCTTGCGCGACAATGCACCACGTCACAGTGGAACGAGCCGCACTTCAAGCACGCACGGCTACATTCCCTGGATCCAACACTCCCAGCCTCCGAATTCCTCCAGGACTACGCCGACTTGACGCTACCCTTTTATGTAGATTATGGTTGGGTGTTGCATTTACGCACGCGTACGCGTTCCGTATAGGGATGGCCGACACCGCAGCATGTGAGCACTGCGGCAGTGATGAAACTATTCACCACGTTCTGTGTGAGTGCCCACAGTACTGTTTACAGAGACAGTCGCTTCGCAACGCACTTGATAAACTGGATGACCGAACTCTTTCGGAAGAACGAATCCTGCGCCATCGACCGGACCCAATGTCTCAGAAGAAGGCTCTGAAAGCGCTACTGCGCTTCCTGCGTTCAAGTGGCCTTTCTGAACGACTTTGATTTGAACGTCGTGCGTGTGCGTTCATGTGTGTGTGTGTGTTTTCTTTTTCGTTTTTTATTTTATCTCTCTCTCTCTGTCCTCTTTACAACCCCCCTTTCCCCCACCCCTGTGCAGGGTAGCAAACCGGTTACTGTACCAGGTTAACCTCCCTGCTTTTCCCTTTTCATCTATTTCTCTCTCTCTTTTCACAAGAAGCTGGCAAAACAGATGAATTCTGCCACAATACACCAACATGGTGTCGCCAAAAGCGTGACATTACGCTTTTCATGAAGCACTGGTCCTTGACTAAGTTGCATGGGCCAAGATAACTTTTTTATTCGTTTGGCAAGGGCCCAGCGTACTCGCCATTCTTGCATCAAGTCACCTTGCCCGTTGCTATCTCGAAGGCCCAGCGTACTTTTTTAAAGTACAGTATCATAACTCCTGAAGAAATACACGTAACTCTATGAAAATTTGCACGTGCGGTTGTCTATTGTGGCTAATTAAATGTGCGAAATGTCAATAAAATCGGGCCAGTAGTTCTTCCGTGGGCCTTAATGGGTTAACACTATGAATATGTCCCTAACAAGATTACATTGCCGGTGAGACACTACATGCTTTCCTCAAACATTCACATCATCGACGGTTTCTTAAACGGAGCAGAGGGAACTCTGCGAACGGGAATCGCTAGAGGCCGTGCAATGCACTTCCTCAGCTTGCTTCACAGTAGTAGTGGAGCTGCATGTAGCGCAGAATTACACGAATCGCTACACAAGAACGGCGTTTTTTAGCTCTCTTACATTTTTCCGAATGTAGGGTAGCAAGCAAGATGTTGGTTCTGGTTAATTTACCCATGCGTTTTATTTCTTTCATCTATCCTTCTCTTCAGAGGAAAATGATCATGGCCACACGCTTCTCTGGCGTGTGAAGCGACGCGGGCATCGCTTGAGTTGTTCTATTCGACTGGCCTCCGGGATCAATTGTGAGCGAACGTCTTTTCGTCCTTTAATTCCTGTTTCGCTACGCGGGGTAGAAAATTAAACCGGACGCGCATGGTTGACCTCGCGGAATTTTCTCCTTTTGTTTCTCTAAAAGCGCAGTGATTGTCTTTCGAGTGACTGCGACACCCTAACTGACGTTTTTCTGCTTACGGAGACTTACGGTATGGGTGCCAACCCCTGAAATGATACGATATATTCACGGGCATGAACGAAATAAATTTTAGGCGCTCGCTTTTCTTCGGTAGACACAGCCTTAATGCGAACCGACAGACAATCAAGCTAAGGAGAGTACAGGGACGTTATTTGTAGGGGTTATGATGTAAATGTGAAGAAATTAAAGTGGATGCGAAAATACAATTTGCCGCCGGCAGGGGACCGAACCTGCAACCTTCGAATAACGCGTACGATGCTCTACCAATTGAGCTACGGTGGCGGTCGTCCTCCAGTCTATTTTATTTAGTGTACCTGTGCGAGTGTTAGTCACAACCGCTCGCAGCCAGGTCGGCGTGCGTGAAACGCTTTTCTTTTTTTTTTGCCTGCTGGTGTCATGCAGCAACCGATGTTTTTACGAGCTGGTATATGACCAATAATCCCTCGCATACTACCTGAAGGCATCAAGTCTTCCAGAATGAAACCCTCGCTGTGGAACACCAAAAGAAGGGGAACTTAAGGACTCGTTTTTTGTTTGTTAGACACAAAGTCAAAAGTATCCTGCAACACTTCTTGGGCATGGTCAGAAAACGCTGCCGATTCGTAGAAGGGGCTCCTGAGACTCACGCGTGAGCGAAACATTATAGCACGTCACCTGGAATTCACAATTAATTATTAATGTCAGTTAAAAATCGCCCCCTCTTCTGAATTGAGCATCGTGCTGAATTGAGCATTGTGAGCTCCGTAGTTACCGCGGCCGCAGCGGGATGGCGCCACCTTCCCCAGAGTGAACGAAAGCCGCGCGTTCGAAGAAAAAGGAAAACTGCTCAAGGTCATGACGCGCGCTCACGAACGGCCGTGGCTTTTTCTCCCCCTTTTCATGCCCCCCTTTCAGTGTAGCTTTCTGCGGGCTCGCTGCTACGAAAGGATAGAGAAGGCGCTTAAGGGGACACTAAATATAAAAATGATTTTCTTGCGTATAAGTAAAGTGCAGTTCTACGATCCCCAAACCGCCACTCTTATCGCGATATGACGCCTGGTAAGCGACCAAACGCGCGCAAAAAAAAAAAATGAAATGCGGGTGGAGACGCCACCATAAGATTCCGGCACCAAACACCGTGACGTCATAGATTTTGACGGCGTCTACTAGGTCTTACGTAGTTCCTAATCGGTAAAAATGAAGCACATTGTCATCGCTGGGGGCCATACACCTAGCGTACGAAGTTTCAGAAAATTTCATCGAGTCAATGTCACAAAAATATGAAAACTCCATTTTAAAATCAGTGATGTCACGTGCGGAGACTTCGGCGTGAAATTTAAAAAATGAAACTTGAACCTTGATTTCGTCCTGTAATAATGAACTGATGATGGTGAAACTTTTTACCACGTTAAAGTTCTCAGAGCACAGTTTATCAATCTAAACCAAGTCATTGTTTCACTTTAGTGTCCCTTTAAAGCTTGCGGCAAATATTTGTAACTCCGCTCGTACTTGACAGATTCTGAAAATTTCTACGGCACTTGATTCGTGAGGCAATAAACTGATTCCGTGTTTACTTGGAAAAGTGTTGCCGGGCCACTTTGATGAAAACCACCCGACAATGAAACCAAGAAAAGTATGGGGGACGTTATTTGTAGTGTTTATTAGAGTGGTCCGGAAGGACAACTCGCGGCCGTGCACGTTTTTCCATGATCGATGAATGGCTTTGCCGCACATATCAAAGCTATAGTATAGGGCAGTTAATGGTGTAATATATACATGTTCCTCAATGACTTATGTAGTCGCTAAAAGTCAGTTTTCTCACCACATGGAGTCAGTTTTCGTCCACATGGAGACTAAGCTATTGGCTCTATCTAATTTTAGAGCGCGGCTCTATATGCCGAGGTGATACGGAGGCAGCTTATTCGTAGCGGAGGTATGCGCCACAGAATTGAACAAGGCCACCACGATCCACCACTGCTACACTAAAAATAAAGAAGTGTCCGCAGGCAGAAACGCCATAAAAATTTAGGCAAGCCCCTCAACTCCCCACTGGTTCACTAAAGTGTCGCGATACGGGGAATGCGGCAAGAATACGCATATGTTGCCAAAACTCTATATTTATAATGTGTGTGTTTTGTTTTTTAAGGTGCACTCTAATGATCGACATTTTTCCTGCTCTCTTGTTGTTTAATTTTACCAGATCTAGATTCGCGGTCCATAATAACCTCCGGTTACCTAAAGTTCGCACTGATATGGAAAAATGAGCATTGTTCTTTTTTATCAATTTCATCATGAAATTCACTATCACGTGATCTAAAAGAATGATGTACATTCATGTTTTGAAACGAAAATTTAAATGTGTTTATTCTTAGAATAACAGAGAGCTGAGCTAGTTGGTAAGTATTCATTCTAAAGGACAGGGTGTGCAAACACGGACACGAGAATGAAGTCAAGACACCACAGATGCCGACTAACAACTGAAGATGCGCACAAAAGCGGAAAGGAAAGAAGGCACTAAAGCTTATCTGCGCCTGCCCATGCAATAGGCGAACCTATCAGTCCGGCCCGCTTGGGGGGACAACGGGAAAGATACCTGTTAAGGCATTTGATCTCATCTTTATGCAAGTTAATCGACGGTTGGCTCACGCATACGCCACTGCTATACATATATGCCATGCCTCAGTAATCAGACGCGTTTCGTCATTCCTATGCCGGTACAAAATTGCGCATTCATCGACTTTTGCATGCACTTACACTCTCGACAATGTAATGAAAGTTTAGAAGATGAGCCTTCAGTTAGCGATCTCTTACGTTCCAATAATCTCTGGTTAATGCAGCTGCCCGTCTGACCCACATAGAAGCGGCCGCAGTCGAAAGGAATTTATACACCACATCTTTACGGAAATCAGTGATATTGTTGGTGTGTTTTACGAAACAAACATTGGTCCGCTTTTTGTCTATTACTCGCTCATTCTTTCTCTGCACAGCTGCAAAAATCTTACCTAACTTTTTGGCAACCGCAAAAACGTTAATCCGTATCTACTTCCTACTTTCTTTAGCCCGTGAGGTACGCAATGAATGTACGGTATACCTAGGACACGTTTCCTCCTATCGCTTTCTGCAACCATGCTCGGACTTAACATAACGGACATCTTTAAACGTTCAGCGACAGTGGCCACTGCAGCAATGAAACAACCTACATCTAAACGACGCGTAATCTGCGCGTTGAAGCTACCACTCATTTTGTGCTCACACGACTTCGTGCCGTTTTTTACAACCTTCGAGTGCTTCGACGAGAAGTTTAAAGGAGTCCTGACACAAAAATTTTCGCCCCGCGTTTTTTTGCTGCAATGTGTTGTTGGGGGCCTGTTAGTCATAACACGGCACATCGTTTGCTGCAGCGCGCGACAGATAATTAATTACAAGCTCCTCATTACCGACACAGCCTCAGTTTCGGTTTGACAGAGCTCCAAAAACGACAAGCCGCCGGGTGCAACTATCACCACCTAGCGAGTGAAACGCTTGGTCACGGAGCACACAGAACAGTGACGCACTTCCGCGCGGTCTGCATCGTCTGCTTGCATTCGCTTGTCACCCATGGTGCGTGATGTCGTCGCCGTTATCGTCCTCGCTGTCGTCGTCGGGCTCATCGTCGTCTGATGGCGACAATTTTCTTGCGACGGGGATGGAAGGAATTTACGACGGGGCGAATCACTTCAGGTTTGACCCACTGGCAAGGAGTGCTTCGTCGGGAAGCGGCAACGATACCAGCGACGACGACCACGATGAACCTCGCGTCGGCAATGTACTATGGAAAGACCCGACACATTCGTGCACAAATGTTCTGCAGGGCAATTCATTTCGCCAAAGTACGTTCGCTTTTTCTACGTTCAATATCCGATTGAATCACTTGATAACATTGTGATGCCCTTCAAGTTGTTGGTGCCGAAGAAAGCTAGGTAACACCAGAGCACCAGACGTGAACGATGCACAGGGTGGAGTCGGAAGACCCAGGTACGCCAAGTCCGGCGCCTGTGTGGTAAAGCAATGCGCCTCGAAATGGAGCCCGCAAACGCGACTGTTCTGCACGGGGGACCAGTCCTGATACTCCTGACGTCCACAAGCGCACACGAACTCGATCCACTTCTGCCGCTGAGGTTCATCGCGGGGAAACGTATGCAGCGATACGCCTGATCCCGACTTCGACGTGCAGAAGGAAACGGCGCAGAACGATTTCGGCATTGTGGCCTGTCACTGCAGCCCAGGCAGCACAGGGAAATCAAGTTCTTGACTTCTAAGTCTTTGGGAGCAGGAAACGGGAAAGCTGTAGTGTCGCCAAACACAAAACTTTCAAAGCGTGCGCCGCGGCAGCGCCTCCTCTTGGCCGCGGCCACACACTCGCGAGGAGCCGCCGAGCTGTCACCAACAGCGCAGTGGCGAGCGCGCCAAAACAGAAATGGCGGCTACGACGTCATCATAACCTGTTGTACCGGGAAGTAGGGGGGTCACCTCGGGTCACCTCCGAGGGTGTCAATGCCGCCAGGTGCGGCCTAGAATGCTGGATCGCGCACGCGAACTTCAAAATTCATATAAAATACCTTCCAAGCTTTATTCGCTGTCGATATTTTGCAGATGGTACACGCATGTACACGGGAGTCGATCCAGCAGGCTATCTCGGCCGCGAAATTTTGTGTCAGCACCCCTTTAACAGCAGTTTTGAAGATCTAGGAGAATACTGCCACCATACGTTGTTCTTCTGAAACGTTAAGGAAATCTCTATAAATTGTATTCCACTATGCTGAGACAATTCTTTAGTAAAGTGCAGCCCTGCTCAATTTAATTGAAATTTTTTGCTCATTGAGCTACCACGGTTTCAAAGTCCTCACCGCTACAAAAAAATCAAGTAATCGTCCACATTCCTATCCGCCTTTGTGCTCATCTTCAGTTGTTAGTCGGCGTTTGTGGTGTCTTGACTTCTTTGTTGTGTCCGTTTTTGCACGCCCTGTCTTTTAGAATGTGTTCATTCAATGTATAACTGCTGCGTCCCGTTAATTTTGTGAACTTGTTTCGTATATATACCATTCGCTAAGTACTAAGCTGAACATCTCCGTCTTACTTTAATAAGGTTCTGGCTATTCCTTATTCGCTGTTTAGCTATTCTAGCGTATTAACATAGGAGGCCCTGCCTGCAGTTAGTAACCTTGGGACCTCCTGCAGCATATTTATCAGCAATATGTTACCTTTTTGACGTGGCTAATAAAGATTGATTGAGATTGAGAAACGGCTTCTCCAGATCGTGCACAAAGCGCCAAGCGCATGCGGCTAGCTGCTCAAGACGACGCATGTCGCGGCAAAAAAGCCGCATGCTGCTCATATGAATAACTTTAAAGAAGCATGCGCTATTTTGAAAATCGACTTTCTGTATCCTTTATAAGCATTATGTGCCTTTCTATACCTTTCATCAAAATACAGCGTCACGTGCAGGCCGTGTGTTACACAGCTTCACTTGTCATATGACAAGTGAAGCTGTGTCAATCGATCAAACCCATCGTGTGACGGTGGCCTTTTGCCACCTTCACGCGATGGGATTGATCGATTGATTGGTTGGTTGATTGATTCGTTCATTCATGCACTGAAACAAGTTTATTTAAATCCGGCGGGACGCACCCTCAAACAATGGGATGGCTCTGTAATAAACCCAGGGACAAACACCGAGGGCCTTGCCGTGCAGCTTTCCTGGTCAACCATCTCCACGGGGTGTAAGGGCAGTGATTTTTTTTTCAACTTTTAAGTTCTTAACGCGAAATAATTTACTACCTTGACAGTACAACTGATGCCAGGAGGCAATGCATGTACACAAAGGTTGGCGAACTTCTCAAGTGCGAGATTGTTGCAAGCAATGTCCACAAATGGAAGAACGCACCATGAAGGCAGGGAAGACGACGATCAAAGAAAAGGTTGTGCGGTTGCTATTCCGCCGTCTTGGTTTCTTCTCGCATATTTTAAATACAATGTTATTTCAATTTTGTCTTCTCTCTGTGACAATGTATATCAATCCCTTCCGTCCTTCTTGAAATCGGATGTTATTCTATGCATCTACTCCTGTCGAACTCGTAAAGAGATGTTTTGCAATGGTGCTCTAGCTTTCTCATCGTTAGATACAAAAGTTACACCATCTCCCGCTAAAGGGAACCATGTGTAGATGCGAAGCAGCGGGCGCTAACGTTTACAATGGCGGCGGCATTGACGCTGGCGCTCATCGCGGCGTTGCGCAGGAGAGAAATCTGGAGAGGCGCAATCACGCAGTGATGGACCGGTGTTTCCTACTGGAACATGCCAATCGCTGCTAATGGGCAATGAGAGACAGAAGACTCCGATTGGACACAGAGACCCACAGTCCGCTTTTAGTTAACGCGCACGCTGCGAATTTTTATCGTTCGACAACGCACAGGAGAAATCTCCCAGCGGCACAACCTTGCAGGTCAAGATCCAGTGCCTATATATACGGGGTGGCCAGTTAACGGTTGTGCAGCATGAGCAGTCGGTTTTTTCAATAAAGAAACTCGCTAGCAGACGATGCCTGCGTCGACGTTGAACGGTTGTGCAGCGCGAGCAGTCGGTTTTTTCAATCAAGAAACTCGCTAGCAGACGCTGCCTGCGTCGGTGTTGCGAGGCGAAGTGGGGAAGCGTAGGAGGGGAGAGAGGGGGAGCGTAGGAGGGGAGAGAGGGGGAGGGGACGCGCAATGCGCAATTGGGGTGTAAACGCCGCGGGAGGGATGCCTAGAGGAGAGAGGGGGGAGCGTAGGGAGAGGAGAGAGAGGGGGTGAGGACGCGCATGCGCAGTGGGGGGTGTGGTCGCCGCGGAGAGGGATGCCTAGAGGAGAGAGAGGGGGAGGGGACGCACATGCGCAGTGGGGGGTGCGGACGCCGCTGGCAGGGATGCATAGAGGACAGAGAGGGGGAAGCGTAGGAGAGGAGAGGGGGAAGGGGACGCGCATGCGCAATGGGTGTAAACGCCGCGGGAGGGATGCCTAGAGGAGAGAGAGGGGGAGCGTAGGAGAGGAGGTGCGTGGAGAGGGTTTGCGCATGCGCAGTCAGGGGTGGTCACGCCGCACACCACCACCACCACCACCGGATTGAACTTCGCCATAAGATGCTTCACATCTAATAAACCTCCCACATCATCTTCACCATGTTCAATCATGTGCAATCTGTGTTGCGGGTCTCAGGTGCGACGTAAAGGAAACAACACGGTAGTGCGAATACAAATAACATTTATTGCGTCGTTTAGAAAATGCGGACACATCAATGTACAAAGAATAGAACACGCTGAGGAATCCAGAAGGTTAGGCTTATTATGCAGACAGTACTGTCGTTGCTAATGTTCGACACCAATGCCCATGTCAAGTACACGGCCACCCTCCGCAAGTGTGCATTAATGACCGCACGGCCTCGCTCTAGCGAGTGTCCTTGGCTATTACCCTTTTAGGGGCGAAGCTCCTTAAGCCGTGGGTCGTGCGTCCTCGATGTATGTAGTTGTAGGTAGCCACCTCTCGTTTAGTTCTTGGAATGTCCGCTAGATGGCGGTACTTGTATATGATGAATATATTTAGGGGCGAAGCTCCATATGGCATCACCTCGGCGGTCCTCGGTTGTCCATGCATTCTGAGTAGCCAGTAGGCACTGGATTTCGGCCTCCAAGGTAGTGCCTGTGTGAGAAGTCTCCTCTGCGTGATTAAACAATAAAAAAATTCACAACGTACATGTAAAATTAATGTGAGCTGCGAGTCGCCATGACTCTCATCGACCCTTTAGTATAAATGCTCCCGATCTCACGTCGTTGATGATGTACTGCGCAGAATTCGTGGAAGATTACTGGTTTACCGACGCACCTCCGAAGCTTCGCCCACTCATCATCATTCACTCCGCGGATATGGTGTCGTCATCTCCAGTTCTCGTCTCGTTTCCGAGAGGGCGCTGTCCTATAGACATGCGTACAATATGGCGTTGGGTGAAGGTGCGCTAGATGGCGTTGGCGGTGCAGCTGCTCTCCGATTGCGTGGACCGCCGTACGAGTGCGCTTGCCGGATCGTGCTGCTTGGCGGACCATGGACGACGACCGGTCGTTGAAGTTCGAATAAAATTTCACACACACTATCGCTTTGATTACTGCTGGGCGAAACCACTGAAGATTTCACGGTGTAACCATGATTGCTTCAGTCACCATAACTCTCATCGACCCTTTAGTATAAACGCGCCCGATCTCACGTCGGTGATGATGTACCGGGCAGAATTCACGGAAGATTCACGGTTTACCGATGAACCTCCGCAGCTTCGCCCACTGATCATCATTCACTCCGTGGATATGCTGTGTTTGTCATGTTTTCTTTTAGGAGCTTGTTCGGCAAGCTTCTTAAGCTCGCGCCTTGTCCGGCGGCAATGGCGTGCACTCTTTACTGCGCATGCGCAAACCCTTTCCAAAAAAAATAAAAAACTTCCTCTCCCCCCTATATCTCCTCTAGGCATCCCTTCCCGCGGCGACCACACCCACACTGCGCATGCGCGTCCCCTCCTTCTCTCCTCTCCTACGCTCCCGCCCTCTCTCCTTTACGCATCCCTCCCCGCGGCGTCCACACTCCCACTGCTCATGCGCGTCCCCCCCCTCTCTCTTCTCTCCTACGCTCCCCGCTCTCTCGCCTCGCGACGCCGACGCAGGCAGCGTCTGCTAGCGAGTTTCTTGGTTGAAAAAACCGACTGCTCGCGCTGCACAACCGTTCACTGCCCCCCCCCCCCCCGATATATGGCAATGGATCTTGACCTCCAAGGTGGTGCCGGTGGGAGATTTCTCCTGTGCGTTGTTGAACAATAAAAATTCGCAACGTGCGCGTCAACTAAAAGCGGAGTGCGGGTCTCTGTGTCCAGTCGGAGTCTTCTGTCCCTCATTGCCCATTAGCAGCGATTGGCATGTTCCAGTAGGAAACACCGGTCCATCACTGCGTGCTTTGCGCCTCCCCAGGTTTCTCTCCTGCGCAACGCTGCGATGAGCGCCAGCGTCAACGCCGCCGCCATTGTAAACGTTAGCGCCCGCTGCTTCGCATCTACACATGGTTCACTTTAGGGGGAGATGGTGTAATTTTCTCTTCGCCGGGAGCTCAGGCAGTGAAAACTTCGTTACCGCTCGGCCGCATGAACACCGCACAGCAGCGCGGCGGGCTCGCAACGAGCAGCAGCTGGGGCTCGCGGCCCGAGCGCCGCATGTAATGTGTATATAAAAAAGTCACAGTTTCACCGCAAGGGTGAAGCAATGAATTCGATAGCAAAAAATTGTAATGTTATACGAAGTGAGGCTGGCAGCTAACTCTTTTTGGATCCGATCTCACGCAACTCTAGAAAACGCTTGTTTAAGAGAATTCTCTTCGCGTTGAAAGCGCAGCACGTAGAAGGGTACGCCGGCCCGGCCGCCGAGAAGGGGAGATGAGAAGGGGAGATAAAGCGCGCGCCCGCGCCCGCGCTCGTAAAATCGAACGTCCCCCCCCCCGCCCGCTGTCGGCCGCCGAGAAGGGGAGATAACGCGCGCGCCCCCGCTCGTAAAATCAAGGTTGCTCGAGGGACCCCCCCCCCTCGCGTCTTTTCACGCTCACGAACGACGGGCGGGCCCGGTTATATATATACATATACATATACGGCAAATGATGCCGACGCCGACGCCGACGGCGAAAACCAGCCGCGAGTGTCCATATAATTGCTATCGCAATAAAACGTTGTCACGTCTGTATATGATGGTAGGGGATGTGTACGGAGGATTCGCGGGTTACCCGATCATCTCCGAGCAAGCTCCTCCAACATCATTTACTTTGTGGATATGGCGTGATTTTTTTATTTCCTTTTAAATGCGAATGCATTTCATAGTCGGGCTATGTCAGGCATCCGGCGTTGGCGTTGTGCGGCGTTGGCGTTGTCCGCGGAGGGAGGAGGAGGAGGATAGGTTGAGGAGGTGTGCGCGCCGGCAGGGTGTTAGATGTGAAGCATCTTATGGCGAAGTTTAATCCGGTGGTGGTGGTGTACGGCGTGACCGCCCTTACTGCGCATGCGCGAACCCTTTCAAAAAAAATACAAATAAAAAAAACCTCCTCTCTCCCTCTCTCTCCCCTAGGGCATCCCTCCCCGCGGCAACCACACCCTCACTGCGCATGCGCCTCCCCCTCCTCTCTCCCCTGCTACGCTCCCCCTCCTCTAGGCATCCCTGCCCGCGCCGTCCACACTCCCCACTGCGCATGCGCGTCCCTCCTCTCTTCTCTCCTACGCTCCCCCCTCTCTTCTCTAGGCATCTCTGCCTGCAGCGTCGACACTCCCACTGCGCATGCGCGCCCCCCTCTCTCTCTCCTACGCTCCCCCCCTCTCCCTCTCTCGCCTCACGACGGCGACACAGGCAGCGTCTGTTAGCGAGTTTCTTGGTTGAAAAAACCGACTGCTCGCGCTGCACAACCGTTCACTGGCCACCCCGTATATATGGCAATAAATCTTGACCTCCAAGGTGGTGCCGGTGGGAGATTTCTCCTGTGCGTTGTTGAACAATAAAAATTCGCACCGTGCGCGTTAACTAAAAGCGGTCTGCGGCGGAGCTCGGCGGAGCTATATATGAAAAAAAAAATAAAAAAATAAATAAATAAATTAAAAAAACAAGAAACAGCAAAAAAAGAAAAAAGGCGCTGCGCCGTGCTCCCGACCGGGCTGCAGAAATTAGGCGCCTTTTCCTTCTTCGAACCACAACCACCATATATAAATGGAGTGAAGCGCGCGCGAAATGCATTCGCATTTCCTCACGATTCCCTTCGGGGAGGTGGGGGCTTTTTTTTATTTCTTTTTTTTTCTTTTTTATTACCTGATTAATAAATAAACGATTAATAAATTCTCCGCAAGGAGCTGTGTTGGCCTCAGAAACTTGTTAATTGGTTGCTTGGGGCAATTTCTATAGGTCGCGTATGCCACACTTGCTTGCTTGCTTGTTCCTTTGATCTGGCGCCCACCCACTATGGGGGTTTGGCCAAGAAGCCAACTCCGCATTAACAAAGAAACGTCTTCGTCGTCTTCTGCTTCGGCGTGGCCGACGCCTATGCCTCTTATTTCACAGACGAACGCGTTGGCTGAGAAAGGAAACTTGTTGGCGACCCTTCTTGTTTCCTAGCTGCCGCTAGCAACACTCCAAGCACGGGTCACGGTGCTGCCACGGTCCATATGCAGCAGCTTGCTGCCATTTGGCGGCAGTCCTCCCGGTGGCTCTGGCCTGCCAGTGGCGCCTCCTTGAGGTGCTCGTGCTTCGACTATGTGGCGCGCGTACCTTTTTCGCCGTGTTCCATCTGGCCGAGAAAGCCCCATGCGTGGCTGCGAGGCGTCGTAGCCGTAGAAGAAGAGAGCAGCCGGGCGGCAAGTTGACGCGGACCGTCGAGCCTGAGGTCCGAGTCCCGCGGCCGCACAATCGACGTTGGCGGGGCCCAGTGGTTGGCACGAGGCCGTTCGAACACGAGCCCAGGAGGCGGCGCTGCTGCCAGTGCTGTGTGACGCTGCGCGGTTGCTGCCGAGCTCCTGCTGCGCCCTTCCCGCCGACAGACCAGAGACTGCCGCCGCCGGTTGCCGACCCGCTGGACGCTGAGCGGGACCGCACCGACCTGCGAGGCTGGAGCACAGTGGTGAATAAACGCGCCTTTTCTTCTTCGCGATCATGCAGCGCACGCGTGGGGGAGCGGTGTAAGGCCACTGTGAGCCGCACTGTGTCTTAAGCGCGCCCTTGCATGGCCTTTGCGCACAGTTCTCCGTCTGGGGCTATTGCCAGGTCCACGTAGCGTTGCTCATATGTCTGATGCTCACGAGGCGATGCATCGACGCGGTCTTCTTGGCGACGACTTAAAATTGCGCCGATATCCAGTGGTTCCCGGTTTATCATTGCGACTGCTTTGTTTGTGTGTTCAGTTGTGGTCATAGCCTCCCGATCTTAAGATTTCATGAACTGCAACAAACGACTCTACAACTTCTTTCTTGTGGCCCACTTTGATTCTAGTGCCACAGCTTCAGAAGTTCCTGCGTCTTGTTACAAGCGAATAACTTTCCGCTGCAGCATTTCATTAGCCATGGAGGCACGTTTATCATTCAAACGCACGTGTTACATTGATCTATTTACTATAAGCTGGCAAAGTACCGCATTGCACGCTTTCCATGTAAGATCCGATAGCATAGGGGGTAGAGTCAGTAGACCATCAACCAGCGTGAATACGTGCCCCACTCGCTGAGAACTGCTGACTTGACGAGCTGGCTGCGAAATGTTGACCTCATCCGCCAACGTTGATATGCATGTAACGTGGCCCATATTCCCAGACTGTCTCAGATGGACCCGAAGACCACCTAACATGACTATGTATCGTACGCGCGACATGAAACTTCAAACTCTCGATGAGTCCGCCCGCTTTTGTCATATTCGTGCAGAAACCTACAGAGCCACTTGCAGCAGTTTGTTATATTGTGTTGTTGGCTTTCATGAATTACCACACACTGTGCAAAAGTTTTACGGGACAGTGCCGAAGGTGACATCTGCCGACCTTCTCACCGGTATACACATTGCGAGCAAAGAGGCAAAAACGACTGTAAAATAAAGCCGGCGCGTGCAATCGCTGATGAACCGATTTTGAACGCTTGCACTTATCGAACGCTATAGGATGTTCTGAAGGCAGATATTATCATGTAGGAGGTCATCCCACAGCGACTGCGCTGGTCAGCATGCTGAGCAGTGCACATAAACCTGAATGTTTGTAGCGTGTATGCGTTGTGTGTTTGTGTGTGTGCGCGCACGCGTGTGCGTGCGTATGTGTGTGTGCACGCGCGCGCGATTTAGTGTGCGACTTGGCTGCTTCTCTGCATGATCAGTCTAGTAATAGCCAACCTAATGCCACAAAGTTAGCGAAAATAGCCTTTTGAATGCATTCTCTATCAGTGGAAATCCATTGTGTTTCTCTTTAGCGAGCCTTTACTCACTCCGCAATTTGGCATAGCGAGGACGTCCGGGAGCGTGACATCGCATTTTTCCCAGAATAGCGATACGGTAGGCGCGTGAAGCGCGTCGTCTTCAGCTGTATCGTTGTCACAGTAATGATCATCATCTCATAATTTTTTTTGTCCATTGCAGCGCACACATCCCTCCTTGAGATCTCTCTCACTGTCTTGCGCTGGCGTGTTCCATGTTATGCTTGCCAGTAGACCTTTGTCATAATTGTAAAGCTAGCTATCTTGCTATGCAGTTATTCCAACTAATGGCGGCTAGTCACTTACTCGAAACAGCATATAGAAACGCAGTTAGCTCGCGCTATGACGAGGATAATGCAGACTCGGCTCTCTTGACATAAACACCCATAATGGGCAAACCCCAGCACATGCTACTAGGACCTCGTCTCCATTTGAAGCACGACGGGCGCCGCCATTAGTGAGGCGAATATGCAGCGCAGGGAAGCACACTTGCCGATTATGAAAGTGGTCTATCGTCTGATTTTATCCTACGCTTCATTAGCCGTGGTAGATTGCGCTGTCTTTCCCTTGGCGACCTATTTTGTCACTCCCCTATCGTATCACAGATTACCCTTTTTTTTTTTTCTGAATTGCATGGCATCCTCAGCCACGTTTTACCCGCTGCCAGCGCTTACACAGCTAATATTTCTCGCCGAAATCATTAAATGCACAGCCAATTTCTCTAGCTTTCCTTCCCCATATGTTAACACCGCTATAACGCTATGCTTTACACTGTTCTTTTCAAGAATAGCGGCATGATGCTCCACATGATTTTGCAAAGTCCGTCATACGGAAGCAGGTATTATTCAACACCAATGATTTAGCGGAAGTTCCGTGCACAAGAGTTGCATTTTAGGCAAGTTGGTATCCCATGATGCTCATGCTGTCGTCTCGTCGTCTGTCGTCGAATCCCTTGCACTAACGCTGTCGTGTTGTTGTCCCTTCTACCTATTCCTTGTTTCCTTCTACTCTGAGTCGCGCTAAATCAACACCCTCTGGAATAGCTAGTCTAGATGGTGTTGGCTAAATACTGAAAACGTCATGAGAAGTCCCTTTTTTAGCGCGCGCGTGTGTGTGTGTGTGTGTGTGTGTGTGTGTGTGTGTGTGTGTGTGTGTGTGTGTGTGTGTGTGTGTGTGTGTGTGTGTGTGTGTGTGTGTGTGTGTGTGTGTTTGCGTTTGCGTTCCTCTCCCCCGCCCATAGGCGTGCGCAGGGTTACCGTTCAGGGGGGCGAAGGTTCGTCGCAGCGCCCCCCCTTCCCTATTAAGTCAATGTATGGGGCAGACTTTGCGCCCCCCCCCTCATAGGTTCTTAGGGAGACTAGGGGGCGGCCGCCCCTCTGCCCCCCTCGTGCGCACGCCTATGCCCCCGCCTACACCTCTACTTCTGCGACGAGAGTGACTTTCATGTTGTCTTTCGTTGTAGAAGCAATCTTAGATCCACCGCACCAGTGGAAGTGTCGTTCCCAATGGTGGTCTCGA
>JALIZH010011820.1:0-22500 GCA_030522465.1 Rhipicephalus appendiculatus
GGCTCAATAGGTCGCCCGAGGTCTCACTTACCGGTCGACCCCTGGAACCTCCCAAGTTACCGAAATTACAAGAAGAGAGGATATGCGCGCATACCATCGGCAAATGTACCCGGGAGCGGACAGATCGCTCAGTGAGAAAGAGGAGGTTATGCGGCGAAAGTTACTGGCGGGGGGTTTTTCCAAACCCTGTACTTTACAGCAAGTGGCACCCAGAAGTTTTCCGGTCACAGTGCAAATTTTGTGATGAGGCAGCAAATTTGGTCCACATGGTGTAGGCATATCCAAAGTCAAGCAAGGCATCATCAGTGAAGCCCTTGCTGCTGCGTGTCTCAAGAGATTCCGGCTGACAGCTAGAGGCGATGGGCAATGCCTGACGTGAATGACTGATTTTTTAATAAAGTTCTTTTTTTTTCTCTCTCTCTAAGCTCAATACTTGCAGTAAGCGGCCTCAGATAGTTTACACGACGGGCTTTCATGGAGATGCTCCTCCAGCTAATGTGACGAATTAAACTTAAACTGGCATAGCGCAGAAACAGGCGAGGATAAAACATGAAGTAACAAACGGTAATCATCATCTTTCGTCCTCGTATGTTTCTTCGCTATGCTAGAAGTCAGTTTACGATGTACTAACAAGGCCGAATCGGTGCCCTTATCGCCCTCTACGTGTTTCGCGAATGGCCGAGTTTCACAGCGAAAGCTGTTATGAGATGACAACAGCGACCGCTTTTTGGCACTGTAGTTGTTCGACGCCGCCGCCGGTGTCCATAACTTGCTATCGCACGAAATAGAAAAGGCTGAAATTAAAAAAAAAAAACAAAAAAAAAACGGCAGATCCCACGCACTGTGGGAATCGATGTAATGCGAAGCAGCCAGCAAGAAGCAAATCATGCTGTACATAATATGCATGTCATTATTCACATGTTAGGACCTGTCATTTGTGTTCACCATACAGTCACGTCGCTCAATACAAATTCTGGTCTATATCAAGCTAGCGAACCGCACGCAAGCGCACCATGAGCGTGGTATGTAAATGGCATCGTAGATGACATGCATGCCAAGATTTTCATGTTACCACCTGCCACGTTTGTTCGTTATACAGTCATGTCACTCAATACCAAATTGTTACCTCGAATCGCAGCGAGACGCGAGACCAATCTGCCTCCGTTTCGCATGCGTTCGTATTCTCGCGCTTTGCGCATCGTGCGGGCGCCGTCCGCGTTCCAGAGTTTAAATTGACGAACACTGTCAATTCCAGACTGTGTTCCTCGAACGCTTGTGCCCACTGAGACGGGGTCGGTAAGGATGGAACGTGATGCGCGCGTCTCCCTCCTTGCATGATTAGAGACGCCGGGAAAGCGACGCAAGCAAAGCGCGAGTGCTGTGGAGTCCAACGCGACCGGCGTCCGTTTGCGCGCTCCGGCGCCCACCTGGTACCCTGCCAAGGCACGCCTGCAGGGACAGACGGACGGACGGACGGACATGAGCATGAGACATTAAAGGCTTTCGCCTTAAAAATTTGATGTATATCAAGCTAGCGAAACGGCCACGAGAGTGTCATGAGCGTGGCATGCAAGTCATGTTGCACATGACATATCCTGATTTTCATATTACCACTTGTCATTTATGCTCGTCATACAGTCACGTCACTCAATACGAAATTTGGTGTATATCAAGCTAGCGAAACGGCCACGAGAGTGTCATGAGCGCGTGGCATGCAAGTTATGTTGCGCATGACACATCATGATTTCCATATGACCACTTGGCATTTATGTTCGTCATACAGTCACGTCTCGCAATACCAAATTTGGTGTATATCGAACTAGCGAAACGGCCGCGAGCGTGCCGTGAGCGTGGCATGTAAATCATGTTGTACATGACATGCAGGTCATGATTTCCATATTACCTCCTGTCATTTATGTTGGTCATGCAGAAATGTCTCATCGTACGAATTTTTGGAGATATCAAGTTAAGAAAACGGCCTCAGGAGCACTGTGGCCATGGCGTGTAAATCATACTTTTCATGACAGGTTAGTCATGATTTTCATGATATGACCAGTCATTCATGTTTGTCATACAGTCATGTTATGCCATACCGATTTTGGTATAAATCCCATTAACGATACGGCCAGGAGAGCGCAAAGTCGTAGGCGGCTAGATAGATAGGTACGTTCAAAGTCGCCGAAGTGCGCTAAGAAATGCTTCGCATTTAAAAGGAACGCCAGACTTGCGCGGAAAGCGCAGCACAGTCACAGTAAAATCTGGAAGAGTGCCATTTCTAGAACCCGTTTGATACTCTCTTGGGGAAAGGTACCCACTACGCCAGGGGTCTCAAACACGCGGCCCGCGGGCCGCATGCGGCCCGCGAGGCTCTCGAATGCGGCCCGCGGCCCGCACATGACGGTCTCCATCACACATTTTTAAACAATTTCTTATTAAGATTGCTCATAAGATACACTGACCTGACTGGTTTAATGCAGACTCTGTGAGGCATCCCATGTGTCACTTTGTTTTGAAACATAGCATTAAAACGAAAATTGTATTTCTTAGTCAGCGTCCAGATCTGAGTCAATTTGCAGGTCGGTATCGACATGTTGCTGGAATCCTGGCACCAATTTTCTTCAGAAATGACCGCTATATGAGATATGGGAAAGTTTTCTTTCAACGAACTCCACCCCCCCCCCCCCCCCCCGCTCTTGCCTACATCCTTCACTGCCCCGGCCCCTGCGGGAGTAATTAGCGTGTAGCGTGACTGCGGCCCGCTGGCTGAGGTGAGTTTTAGACCACTGCACTACGCCATTATTTGATTCGGTGACTGATGATGATGAATTATTGGCTGAACCCTTTGTAATGGGTTGGAAGCATATTCAAGGACCCTCTCGTTACGCAATTCCTGGTTACACAACTCGCATTCTGTGTCGCATGGTTGTTATTTTACTCTTCTATCACGCTATACTACGTATGTTAACGTGGTTTTTTCCCGACATAACGCTTATATAGGGGCTTCGTGCGCAGGAGTTTCGAGCACCGGCATGGCTGTGTGGTTCAATAAAGAAACAAAAACAAAAAAAAACCGGCATGGCTGTGTGGTAGAATACTGGGTGGCGTGGAGAGGACCTAGGTTCGAACCCTGTTCCATCCTGTATGTTTTTGAAATGCGAAGCATTTCTTGGCGAACTTCGGCGAGTTTGAGCGTATCTATCTATCTAGCTATCTATCTAGCCGCGTACGACTTTGAGCTCTCCTGGCCGTATCGTTAATGGGATTTATGCCAAAATTGGTATGGCGTAACATGACAGTATGAGGAACATGAGTGACTGGTCATATGATGAAAATCATGACATGACTAACTAGTCATGAAAAGTATGATTTAAACGCCACGACCGTAGTGCTCCTAAGGTCGTTTTCTTAACTTGATATACCCAAAAATTGGTACGATGAGACATTTGTGCATGACCAACATAAATGACAGGTGGTAATATGAAAATCATGACATGCATGTCATGTACAACATGATTTACATGCCACGCTCATGATCCGCTGACGGCCGTTTCGCTAGCTTGGATTACACGAAATTTGGTATTGCGTGACGTGACTGTATGACGAACATAAATGACAAGTGTTAATATGTAAATGATGACATGTCATGTACAACATGACTTGCATGCTGCGCTCATGACACGCTCGCGGCCGTTTCGCTAGCTTGATATACACCAAATTTGGTATTGCGTGACGTGACTGTATGAAGAACATAAATGACAAGTGTTAATATGTAAATGATGACATGTCATGTACAATATGACTTGCATGCTGCGCTCATGGCACGCTCGCGGCCGTTTCGCTAGCTTGATATACACCAAATTTGGTATTGCGTGACGTGACTGTATGAAGAACATAAATTACAAGTGGTAATATGGAAATCATAACATGTCATGAGCGATATGAACTGCATTCCACGCTCATGGCGCGCTCGCGGCCGTTTCGGTAGCTTGATAGACGCCAAATTTGGTATTAAGTGACATGACTGTATGAAGAACGTAAATGACAAGTGGTAATATGGAAATCATGACTTGTCATGTGCAACATGACTTGCATGCCGCGCTCATATGGCTCGCTCGCGGCCGTTTCGCTAGCTTGATATACACGAAATTTGGTAGTGCGTGAAGTGACTCTATGACGAGCATAAATGACAAGTGGTAATATGGAAATCATGACATGTCATGTGCAACATGACTTGCATGCCACGCTCATGGCGCGCTCGCGGCCGTTTCGCTAGCTTGATATACACCAAAATTGGTATTGCGGTACGTTACTGTATTACGAACATAAGTGGCAGGTGGTAACATGAAAATCTTGGCATGCATGTCATCTACAATGCCATTTACAGGCCACGCTCATGGTGCGCTTGCGTCCAGTTCGCTAGCTTGATATGCACCAAAATTGGTATCGCGCTACGTGACTGTATGACGAACATAAATGAGAGGTCCTAACATGTAAATCATGGCATGCATGATATGTCCAGCACGATTTGCTCCTTGATGGCTGCTTCGCATTACATCGATTTCCACAGTGCGTGGGATCTGCCGGCTTTTTTCGTTTTTTTTTATTTTGCGCGATAGCGCTTACGGACACCGGCGGCGGCGGCGAACAACAACGGCACCCTTGTTGTGATCTCATAACAGCTTTCGCTGTAAAATGATCCCTGCGAGAATGGCGCTCAAACCCGGGCCTCCTGCGTGGCAGCCCAGTGTTCTACCACAGAGCCACATCGGGGCTTGGAAATTGTTTGCAAACAGAACCTATGCAGTCTTCATGTCGGCAAGGAATAGCGTTAACATGTGTAATAGAGCGTTTTAAATGAGTAATATAACCAGGCGTCACACAATGCGAATTGCGTAACCAGTGTGTCATTGAATTCTTCCAAGCCATTACAAAAGGCTCAGCCATAATTCCTCAACAAAGTGCACATAATGTCTTACAGGTTTGTAGCAGGTACCACGCTTCTCCGAAGAACGAATAATTGCGTAGTGGGTGCTTCCCTACTTCAAAAAAATTATGATTTATGGCGTAGTGGGTGCCATGCAAGTGCACCTGTAGAAGCCATGTAAAACCCTAGCTGTACCGCCTATTTAAGAACGGCTTCATGTACACAGAGAAAGAGCACCGTGTTCAATCGTCGCAAAGACGTAAAATTGCTTTTAATTATGATTTCATCAATCCAGAAATATCCGTGAACCAGAAATCGGTGATTTCGTCAGGAAGTAGACGAAATCCCGCGTACAGGATCTTCCAGCAAAACAAGTCCGGCTAGTCGACCTTGCTGGGATAAGCCGTTTGCACGGCGTCCAGCATCATCTTGGCGACGTCTAACACAATCGGGTCCGGCTCGGTTGCGATCGTTCGCCGGATGTTTTCCTCCATTTCGTCCGCGTAGTCCTGCGAGAGAAAAAAAAATAGAGCATTTTCACCATGCCGTAAATCGCGCATCACGAAACGCTTTTGGGAAGAGAAATTCACAACACCTTCAAGCGCACATGCAACACAAACACTCAAACACCTAGGCATCGTGAGGGGAGAGGAATACGTGCTTAAAACAATAGCAATAATACACCGTTTGTAATGATACTGTCAATTTCACGGAACAAAAACATGAAAATATTACGGTTGACAAAACAAATGTTCAACCTCAAGTAGAGAACGAGAGTAGGCAGGCAGGCAAAGAACTTTATTAGTATCCGGAGGCGGCGCTCGACCCCCCCTTAGGGGGTGACACCGGTGGGCCACTCCCACGACGGGACGGGGAGGTTAAACTCCACGGCCATGTCGCGGGCCCTCTGGATGGCCCTAAGCTGGTCTCCTTTGTCGTGGCTTGTGAGGAGATAGTTCTAGTCCGCCTCCGTAGAGGGAGACTCGCTGCTCTCGCGAAACGCAGGGCATTGCCACAGCATGTGTTGTAGAGTACATTTGGGGTGACCACAGCGCGGGCACCCCGGATCTAGGCCATCCATGTATTTCGAGCAATTTAGAGGCGATGCATACGCCTCCGTCTTTAAGAGTCGGAGAGTGATGGACTGATGTCTTGTTAAGTGTGGGTGCGGGAGTGGGTACTTTCGCCGCTCCAACTGGTAATGTTTGCAGATTTCATTAAAGTTAGCAACGGATCTCCGAAGTACCAAGTAACGTCCTCAGCCTTCGAGTGGTTCTCCCCGACGTGGAATGTGTGACCTCGCGCCCTGGAGTGAGCCAACTCGTTGGCATTAAGGATGGTTCCGTGTACGTGTCGGCCAACGTGTGCCGGGAACCAGATTATGTGCTTTTTGTCTGACCAATTGGTAGCAGAGAGAACGCGCGCGGCTTCCCGACAAACTGAGCCCGTCATGAAGGCCCGTGCGGCTGCGCGCGAATCTGTGTAAATGGCGGTGCGATCGGTGGCAGCGAGAGCTAGTGCCACAGCGACCTGCTCGGCGCGATCAGAGTTTGAATTTAACAAAGTCATAGACGACAAGTGTTCGCCTTTGAGTGTTGTAACTACCGAGACAAAGTGGTCCGTATAGCCGTACTGCGCTGCGCCTACGAAGGCCACGTTATCCTCCATAGCGGCTGCGGTACTGAGTAGGGCTCGCGCCCGTGCCTGACGTCTCCCCACGTTATGTGTGGGATGCATGTTACGGGGTATCGGGGGTACTGTAAATTTTGCGCGCAGGTCTTCGGGGAGCTGCCGCGGACATTCTTGGGTTACGGGAGATTTGAGCCCGAGGTGTGCTAGTAACCGTCGCCCCGCTGCAGTGGAAGACAGCCTTACAATTTGAGATACTTTTCGGGCTTCTACAATTTCGTTGAATGTGTTATGAATGCCTAGCTCGTTGAGCTTGGCCGTGCGGGTGCTGCCTGGTAACCCGAGCACCTGTTTAATGGACCGGCGGATGATCACGTCGAGACGGCGCACGTCTCCTTTTTTGCCACAGGTAGGCGGGAGCCACATAGTTGATGTGGCTCATGAGGAATGTTGCGCGTCGCAGATGGGCATTGATTTAACTCGAATGGTGCGAAATCAGATTGATCGCGTACGAACATCGATGGAATCAGTAGGGGTGTCTATTTAGTGTTGGAGTTGTTGCGTTGGATAGCGCTAGTAGATAGAGCTTATCCAAGATAGCATAGCTCAAACCGTTACAAAGGAGAACGCAATGCTCAGTTTACCGTAAAAAATGTCACCCAGCATACCATGTCGTAGAAACAGGAAAAAAAAACAGTGGAAAGAGTTAGCCTACATCAGTACTATAATGAGGCAATTTTTACCATTAATAGAATTTGAAGAAGTTTTTGAGATGTTTCGCTATTTCACTTTTTGAGCTTAATTATTCCAAAAGGCATGAACAAGAAATACAAATAAGTAATGGGCTGACTACCGACTTCTAACGGATCAGCTTTCAAGGTAACTATGACAGATTAAAATTTGCAGTTGCAGTCAGCGAGCTCGTTGGTATGAGGACAGCTCCAAAGCATGCGTTCCCAAAATGTGCTACAAAATCCACTTGCGTTTTATTCATTCTGGAGTGGCGATGCACAGAGAATTTCTTTATTAAATAAAGTAATCGGAGCAACTGGGGATTTTCGGCGCAGCTTTGACAGCGGTTGTTTTTGACAGCGCTCGAGAGTGGGAGGGGGTCAGGGGCTCGTTTTCCTTGGTCACACGCAACCTAATGCAACAAACCGGCATTGATGTCAAGGAAAGTATAGGGGACTATATTACAGCGAAAGCTGTTATGAAATCACAACAAGGGCCGTTTTTGCGCCGTAGTTGTCCGCCGCCGCCGGTGTCCGTAACCACTATCGCGCGAAATAAAAAAACTAATAAATACCTATGAAAGAATGGGAATTGAACCCGGGCCCTCTGCGTGGCTGTCCTGAGTTCTACCACTGAGCTAAACCGGTGCTTGAAACTGCGTTGCAAACTGACCCTACGCAGGCTTCATGTCGGGTAAGGAATGGCGTTAACATGTGTTGTAAAGCGCTTTATAACAGTAAAGTAACAACCAGGCGTCACACAATGCGAATTGGCATAACGAGTGGGTCATTCAATACTCCAGCCCGTTACAAAAGCCTCAGGCATAATTCTTCATCGTCGTCAGCCACAGCATCAACAAAGTGCACATAATGCGTTACAAGAGTGTAGCGGGTACCGCGCTTTTCCGAAGAATGACGAATAATGGCCTAGTGGACGCTTCCCCACTACACAAAAATTCTGATGACTTATGGCTAGTGGGTACCATGCAAGTGAGTTTGTAGTAGTTGCCCCAAGAGTGTTGAAAAAAGGCTTTAGAAAGGTCGCTTTTCCAGCTTTCGCTGTGACTGTCCTGCGCGTTCCGCGTTCCGCTTCAACTCTAGCGTAGAAATTATGATATAAAAGCAATTTATATATTAATTATATCTTAATTACTTCAGCACAGTTAAAGGACCACGAATAATTCCCTTATACCTTGCTTGGACCCACTGCCGGTCTGTTTCCATGAGGTTGTGACAGTACGGTAGTATTGGCGCTACTTTCAAATTTCGCTTAAGTGGATGTGCCTTTTGAAATAGTACACTCCGCGCATTATTGTGGAAACTTCCTATGGGGGTAGGCCTGATGTATTTAACTGAATAGACGACGAACAAGCACTTCAGTTTCTTTTCAAGGAAAGTTGGTATGCATGCTTGCTAGGCGCCGCGTTCTTCTAAATGGTGACGCGGCAGACTTACCCTGGAGTAGATGTCCTTGACGTCACCAGGGAGCTTGTTCCACATGTACTTGTAGGACTTCAGCAGCGAGCTGGGTTCGGTCTGCGGCAGCCGGTAGAGGTTCGGCTCGATGCCTACCACGTAGATGACGAACCTTGAGCAGTTCGCGTCGCAGAGCCTCTGTGAAGCAGCGTACGGCGCACGTGCTCATACAATACGGTCCGGTACCCGGCACGGCCATGCGGCTCCTGTTCACGATGACGAATCGCCGGCCGCTGTACGGTGACTCGCGCAGCAACGGCAGGAACACCCTGGCCACGCGTGCCACACAGAGCACGTTCACCTGCATGTAGCGGGTGGGCGATGTACACTACGGTCCACAGTTAAAAGGGAACACTCGAATGAGCACCTTATCCCTGGCATCCTAACAGCAAGTGAGTGTGGAAACATTGCTTGTGCACGGCACTAGTCTGTCAAGAGATAACGATGCTGCTGCTGCTGCTGATAGCTTTTTAACGCGCAGTAAGAACTGTCATCTCCTCGTAGTCTTATGCAAGTCTGTCACAGTGCTTTTGGAAGACAGTGAAATCCGGACATGACCTGCGCGCAAGCGTTTCCTTTAAAAGTGTACCCGCCTGTACGTTTCGCGCAGGGCTGGTTTGATACGCTTGAGCATTCATTTGTTTTTTGGGGATTATGGGGCTTGTAATAATTACGTGCAAACAAACAAAAATATAAAGACGGAGTAAAAAAGAAGGTTAGTAAAATACAGAGCGCTGCGACAAGAAGGTAAGTGAAGTTATACAGTGGAATTGAACGTATTATTGAGAAGCTTGAAACAGTCCAGTTTTGTTACGTATCTATTGGTAAACTGACACTGAGGCGCTTTGCGCGCATGCTGCTTGGCGTTCTAGTTGATATTCATTGGAGAGCTTACTCTTTATGCCGTCAACACCTTTGGTGAACACAGCCTCTTTAGCACACGGACAATTAACATCGTAAATAAGCTTACGAGGCTCACAGTTGCGGTAAAACCAAGGATAACTAAGGAATATTTGGTTAATATTCAGTCGTCCGGACATCTGAAAACTGATACGTGCGCCGAATTTAAATCGCTATTTATAGCATCTTGTGATCGCGTGCATAATATTTCTGACGGATGTGGGAGCGATATTAAAAAAAATTACACCATCTCCCGCTAAAGGGAACCATGTGTAGATGTGAAGCAGCGGGCGCTAACGCTTACACTGGCGGCGGCGTTGACGCTGGCGCTCATCGGAGCGTTGCGCAGGAGAGAAAACTGGGGAGGCGCAAAGCACGCAGTGATGGAGCGGTGTTTTCTACTGGAACATGCCAATCGCTGCTAATGGGCAATGAGAGACAGAAGACTCCGACTGGACACAGAGACCCGCAGTCCGCTTTTAGTTAACGCGCACGCTGCGAAAATTTTTATTGTTCAACAACGCACAGGAGAAATCTCCCACCGGCACCAGCATGGAGGTCAAGATCCATTGCCATATATACGGGGTGGCCAGTGAACGGTTGTGCAGCGCGAGTAGTCGGTTTTGTCAACCAAGAAACTCGCCAGCAGACGCTGCCTGCGTCGGCCTCGCGAGGCGAGAGAGGGCGGGGGGAGCGTAGGAGAGGAGAGAGAGGGGGGACGCGCATGCGCAGTGGGAGTGTGGGCGCCGCGGGCAGGGATGCCTAGAGGGGAGAGCGTAGGAGAGAGAGGGGGGACGCGCATGCGCAGTGGGAGTGTGGACGCCGTGGGCTGGGATGCCTAGAGGAGAGAGGGGGAGCGTAGAAGGAGAGAGGAGGGAAGGCGCATGCGCAGTGAGGGTGTGGTTGCCGCGGGGAGGGATGCCTAGAGGAGAGAGAGAGGGGGGGAGAGGAGGTTTTTATTTTTATTTTTTTGAAAGGGTTTGCGCATGCGCAGTAAGGGTGGTCACGCCGCACACCACCACCGGATTAAGCTTCGCCATAAGATGCTTCACATCTAAAAGAACAGATCTAACGTCGTACTCCCAGTGAAAGCGTCCTACGAGGGGGCATTAAAAAAATTAAGGACCATTTGGTCCCGAAAAAATAAATATTTGTTAGTAAAAGTTACTATTGGCTGGTTTCGTTTAACACAACCCTAGTTCACTTTTCTACGTATAATCACCGTGAACTTCTAAGCACTTTTCCTACCGCTGCACCAGTTTATTAAGTCCCACTGCATAGAAGTTCGCCGCCTGGAATTTTTTTGCTGTTTGAGTTGGTCGGTAAGCATTTTTGTTACTCAGCTTGCACACACTTTGTGAATTCCGACCTTTTCTGTTACAATCATGTAAATTGTAGAGCGGTCAACAAAAGGAATTCTATCCGACAAACTAGACTCTGTAGGCTTTGGTTATTCCGGAGTGAAATTGGGCGTTCCACCTAACTGCCACGTGCGTGCCGATAACTTCCGCAAAGCTTCAGTGTCATTGAACAGCTGTTAACTGTAATGTGTGGTCACTATAACTAATTTACACGTTGAAGACAGCTCAGGTATTGAAATTAATATATTACACCGCTACACTTATCTCATATTTATAAATTTGCACGACAACAAGCCGCTGGGAATATGATTCTCACATGAAGAGTGATGGAATAGTGTTCACGCTAACGTTTCACCAAGCTAGAAGAATTATGAGTTCAGCCTCTCCAGTCTTCGTCAGAATAGTGAGTGAATGGTCTGGAGAATAGACGTCCAAGATAAGTTGACTTCTGGAGACGTAGCTTTGCAGAGACATTTCTTTTTCTTCCACTGTTATTTCAAAACGCTCATTTTTCCATGAATCTCTATCTAGTTTGTTCGTAGTTCGTGGGTTGAATGCCGGAAGTTTACTTCGTTCACGTCCAGTTCTCGTGGTCGGTGCACTTTTACCACTATACAGGTACCTCCCTACCGTAGAACGTACATGTGACACACTATAGATAAACTGAGAACGCTGCTCAACGAACACACAACCGTGTCCTATACAGTTAAACTGACCTCGTGTGTCCAGCACATGTCGTCGTCGTTGTGCCACTCCAGCTCGCCGAGGGACACCGCGCTCAGGTTGATGATGACGGCCCACAGGTGGCAGCCGTCCTTGCACAGTGCGCGCACGTACTTCTCAAACTCGGCGAGTGACTCGGTTTGCGTGACATCCGTATCGACAACGTGGATGTTGCGATACTCCTTGAGGAGTCGAGAACCGGAGCTTCCTTCACTCACGCAGCCGGCCACTACCTGCAAGCGTTGAATGAATGCTCAAGTGTTCTGTCGTCTTCTGCATACGCAAGCAGTAATTGAGAGAACGCGAAGTTTTCCAGTAACGACTACTTCTCTGGTTTTGATTCGAAAAGGACATGCGAAATTTGAATCACATATAAATTTATGAGGTGAACAACTTCATAGGCATGTCCAAGTGCAGACTCAAAGATTTCCTTTTATATCGGTCACTGGAAAAGTTTATATAGGTCACTGGAATTTCTTGCATCATATTTGGAGACCACGTCCCTGATGAAAGGTGTCACGTGTAAAAGCGACATAGAAAAGTGAGTCGGTATACTTCGCACTTTCAATGAAAAGTAGGCTGCCTAAAATCTAACCGAATAACACAGCGCTCCATGAGTATGACGGAAAAAATGTTTAAAATCTACTAAAAGATGACGAATTGCGTACCTATGTTTCCATATAGCTCCCGATATTCACGTAGCATGTGAGAAAATTGTAAATGTGAGGTTCATCCGTGAGATTCATTCCGTACTAAAGATTCGCGCGGGCCCTTCCTTAATATGAGTCAATGCGAAAGCGTCCATGCCTCAAACATCTCACATGCATATTAGCCGAGATCGTACTGAAATGGGATCCCATTTTATTGTTACATTTGTATTGTAACAGATGGACAATGCAACAATTAGAGGTTGGCCATTAGGCATCCATTCCACTACTGGGCTTATAACGCATTTATGTACAGCATTGCGGTGGTAATGCGATTTGCATTTTTCCACTGTGAGGTGTCAGCCATCCCGCAGTACCAGTCTCCCGTGTCCCAGGACAGATGGCAGCACCCGCAGCTGCTTCGGCTAGCATTTCCTCCTGGACTCGCTAGAGGACACTAGTCAGACGCTAGCAGAGACTGCCGAGGACTGCATGCGTTGCCCGCGTTGCGCGTTCGATGTGACATTTCTTTGCGACTGTGCGAGCGTCGCCCTGTTTCGCCGTAGTATCTTCAGTTATTGTCTTTATTAAACATGTAGTTACAAGAGACAGTGCCCGTGTGCCTTTAGTCCTTCGCCTACGAGCCTCACATCTGGCGCAGTCGACGACGAGCCTCTGCAACGGCCCATCTGCATCTTGGCGTCTCGTCAAGCCCGCCTTCGCCCGAAGATGTTCAACTAAACGAAACCTCCCAAGCCATTAGCGCGTAAGCGAAGCCTTTCAAGCCATTTTACAGCATCATGAAACGCCTGTTAAGCCTTTGCGTCGTTCAACGGGTTCGTAAAAGCCAAGCCTAGAACGCCGTTCGAACCACTGCAACGCAGCTAAGCCTACTCAGCCTGCAACGCCGTTCGAACTTTTCGAAGCAAAGCCTCCGCCGGCGTTCGACTCTAGCTAGCCGTCGCCGCAACCATATTTCGCCATGCCTGGAATTCACTGGCACGAATTGGATACTGCAACCATGTCGCGCCTCAGTGTCGAGCTTCTCCGAGAAGAACTCGAAAGACGCAACTTGGAAACGGCCGGCACGAAAGATGATCTTGTTCAGCGTCTGCACAACGATATCCAAGCAAGCCGCGAAGCGACTCCGACGCCGGACCAAACGCCGTCGGCCGCTAACTTTTCATTGGATCCCGCTACTATTCAAGCCCTCGCGGCGTTGATGCAGCAATTGCCCCGGCCTTCGACAGTTGTAACGACATTGCTCGACCTTTCGGCGTCGATTCCGCACTTCGACGAATCTCCAAGACAAAACGTCAACGCATGGCTTGACGAAGTGCGTCGAGTGCAACAGCTCGCCTCATGGGATGACGCCACTACTCGCCTCATCGCGTCCAGCAAATTGAAAGGTACAGCTCGGAATTGGCATTTGACGTTTGGCCACCAGTATTTGACATGGCAAGAGTGGAGCAACGCGCTCAAGAACACATTTTACTCGGAGCTCTCCCTCATCGAGTGGCAGGAGCGCGTCCTCAAGGTTAAGCAACACGCCGATGAGAATCTTCGCCAATACGCCTTCGCCAAATTGCGACTGGTGGAACAGTGCCCTGTCAAGCTGTCCGACGGACAGAAAATCGACTACCTGCTTCAAGGCCTACGTGAGCAGCACGTTATCGCCGCCATAGCTGCTAGCCAGCCCTCTACAGTCAGCGGTTTTATGGCGACGTGCGTCAGTCTGGACAAATGCGCTCAGCACGCCCAAATACAGCCCTATTCAAGACCGTTGCCTGTCGAGCCCCAGCGTGAGTCGCAGAATTTTTACCCATCAAGGTCTCCAGCACTCAACGTTCCAGACCAGCTACCTCGGAACGCCAGGCCACAGCCAACCACTCCTACGCCTTCACGCCCGCGAGAGCGCATAGCCGACATGCCCGTGCATGAGCAGGAAGCCAAGTACGCTGCCATTTCTGCTCAGTACGGTGCACCGGCATACCGTAGTGGCCAGGACCTCAGCACAGCAACGTGCTTCAATTGCCGACAATTAGGTCACCTGGCTGCCAGGTGCCCTGCACCCCGAGATAGACGTCAGCGACTCCCCGACAGCACCCAGCCCCATACCACGGCCATGTCTTGCCTAGAGGGATCACTCATGCAGTGCGCCGTCATAGAAGCTCATGTAGCAGGTGTTGGAACTGTCGACGCCTTGCCAGACAGTGGCTCTAAGATCACTATATTGACTGAAGACCTTGTGCCGTCATCTGCCTTGTCACCTTGGACAAAGCCACCTATCTCTGTCGTGGGGGGAGGTACAGTGATGCCTATAGGTACCATGTCAACTTGCATTTCACTTGGCCCTATATCTGCGATTGTAGATGTGACAGTGCTTCCTCGTAACCCCCTACCTCTGATCCTCGGAGAAGATTGGTTTGAAGCTGCACATGCAGAACTCATCGTAAAGCCACCAATGCCCACGGAAATTCACCACCCAAGCACAAACACAGCTCTGTTCTGTCGTCAAAAAGTCTTCCGAAGAATGGCCAATGCCGTATTTCTCCACAGTCAGCCCTTGTTGGCTTCGACTGACTTGACCACTGGAGGCCTACAGCTCGAACCCCTTCCCCGATAACAACCAACCGCCATGGCTATCACTGGCATGCCGTGAAGTGCTACTTGAGAACAACAGTGTCAAAGACAAGACAGCGGAGCCACACCACTGTTCACGTAGCTCGACAACAGCCGAGACAAGTTCCTTACTGCGTCAAGCCCCACACAGTAAACAACTCGCCAAAGAAGAGGCCCAGCCAGTAAAGCCGGTCAACTCGCCAACTCCTAAAGGAAACATCAATACCACGGTACGTACGCCCGCCTCGAATCCGAACCCTAAGCCCAGTACATTGGCACAGCACAGCGAGAACTCGGATTCGGACTCGGACTCCAGTTCCTTCGAAAACGAAGCCCCGAACGGAAAGACAACACCAGCTGCTACAGCTGAACAGAAAGCTGTTCAATCGAAAGCCCCCTGGCAAGCGAGCGAAGCCCGAGACCAACTCGTTCGATAGCTCAGAATCCGAAGCCGTGGTACCGCCGAGTAAGCCCGCAGTCCCTACACCTGTGCTCAAGGCGGCTGCCAAGAAGCCCCAGCAATCTAAGAAGCCACAGGACAGCTCTTCCGACCCTCCATCTGACAACGACGCGTACAAGCCGTCTCCTGCCAAGAAGAGAGCAACCGTAAAGACGACACCAAAGGCCCAAAATGCTGCGTCGTCAGCTAAGAAGGCTGCTGCCAAGCGAGACGAGTCTTCGAGCTCCAACAGTTCAGATGAGTCTGAGCCGCAGAAGCAGCCGGCGGTAATGCCAAGAAGTGCCGCCACTCGGCCTATCGTCTCACCGAAAGCGACGCCGGCCAAACCTCAGAAGGACGATAGCGACTCATCTCCAGAAAGTGAAGACGATCAGCCTCTCAAGAAAATCGCCAGGCCTCAGGCCGCTGTCGCCAAGAAGACTTTAAAGATTGTGAACCAAAAGCCTCCCGTCACCTTCGTGATTCGTCAAGATACCGCTCACCCTGCCAGCACATATTCAAGACACGTACACTCAAGCCAAATCAAGACATCTCGTCAGGTTCTTAGCTACGCCAACGTCTCCAAGACTTTTTCCTGTGCTGAACATTACGACCACGGGACTTGGTCGCCAAGGAGGGGGTGGGATGTGAGGTGTCAGCCATCCCGCAGTACCAGTCTCCCGTGTCCCAGGACAGATGGCAGCACCCGCAGCTGCTTCGGCTAGCATTTCCTCCTGGACTCGCTAGAGGACACTAGTCAGACGCTAGTAGAGACTGCCGAGGACTGCATGCGTTGCCCGCGTTGCGCGTTCGATGTGACATTTCTTTGCGACTGTGCGAGCGTCGCCCTGTTTCGCCGTAGTATCTTCAGTTATTGTCTTTATTAAACATGTAGTTACAAGAGACAGTGCCCGTGTGCCTTTAGTCCTTCGCCTACGAGCCTCACATCACTTTCCGCTAAATGATGTATGCCACAGAAAAAATACATTGTGTAAATGCCCCTCCCGCAATTGAAATGACCGGTACATTGGTGTACCAATCTAATATAACATTAGGGTATTTATTTGGGGCGTTGACTTGCGGGAACCGGTGCACTTGCACCACATATTGCAGAATGACAGCAGATGTCCTACAAGAGGTAATTCGATTTATACATTCTATTCAGAGTCCGCGCACTCTCGCGCTTCAAGCGTATCTTAAGCTGATGGTTCATGCCGAATGCCTTTCGCGCATTAAGATGCGGTAGTAAGTCTCACAGAATGATTGTGGCATTCCATATAGGTTCTGTTGTATTGGAACGTCTCGCAGGCTTACACTAATTAGCTACGTCTGAATTGAACTGCACGTATATCGCCTGCTGCTGTTAAACGAAGATCAATATAAATAATATGGTTAAGAGATACACGTACCGTAAACCCTCGCCTGTCGAGCTCCAGAGCAAGTCTGTTGCCGTAGCCGCTGTCGCATCGCGCGATGACAACGATCTTGCCTTTAGGTGGGACCCCTTTGTAGGTGAGCATCTTGAGTAGCCAGACGGCCGCGCAGTGCGACGCGACTACGACGACCAGGGCGAGGGACACAGTGTGCGCCGCGGTCTGCACCAGGGGCGCCATGTAGAGGACGCAGAACAGGCAGACGAACGCAGCGAGGAGCATGATCGCGTAATCCTGCATCGTCCACGACCTCGCGGCTCCTTCTGTTCGAATGCAGCTGCTTCGCTAGGCGCTGGCTCATGTGCACGAGGTAGCGTGCGCCTCTTCTTCTGTTCCGCGTGAAATTGGCTCACGAGAAAGAGAAAGAGAGGGAATAAACGTCTTTCGTCATTATTTTCCTTCTTGATTACACCAACGAGTTACTTTGTAGACCTATTCATTTCTAAACATATTTAGATTGATTACACCAATGAATTACTGCATAAACTATCCTTTTTTAAGCGTATTTAGATTATAAAGCAATTTTATCTCTAAAATAAGGTACCACCCATGGCTGATCCACGCGGTGGGTTGCGCCAGATTAATGAGGACCGACCGACCGAGAGAGAGCTCAGGAGAGGCAGTCTTATCCCAGAACACCTTGTGCTCGGACCGCATCCTGGGCCCTCGTGACCAGCCTTAGCTGATCGTCGAGGTTGGAGCTGGCTGAGGCTCTCTACCAAAGCTCGTTGGTGTGGTAAAAGTTGGACAGTGACTGCGCAGAAAACTATCTTATAGGTACGGTATCTTTAACACGAAAGTGTTTTATGCCGGCGCCCACCAAGACATCACAGACGTATTCCGCCACGGAAATGACGTCAAGAAATGCACATGATCAGATGGCAAAAAAAAAATAAAAAATAACTTAAGACAAAAAGATCCATCAACGCAAGTTGAACCCACGACGTCTCGTTCCGCCACAACAGATGCCGGGCACGCTATCCACTACGCCACGGTCACACACTAGTGCATAACAAACACGCCTTTTATATCTCACTATTTCCTCTCGCAGCGCTCTGGGCCAGGGGGTTTGTGTCGCCGTCTGGAAGCGGTAAAAAAAGTTGAGCAGGAAGAGGCCCACGTGTTCAAAGAAAACTAGGGAGGGGTGAAGCATAGAGGGAAGGGTGTTTTAACTCCACTAACGTCGTCAGAAAACTGCGTCGGAATGCAGCTTACCCTAAGGTTTGTTTGATTGAGCCTTCAAAGAATATGGCACATACCCACTTTGGGGGGATTGGCCAAGATTTGGTAATTTTAAATTTAGTATATAATTTTAACTATGTTGAATGATAAGGAACAAATAAATAAATAAATAAAAATAGAATACTGTTTAATATATCACATAAATGCTGTTTTCACTGTGCGATTGTGCTAGTAGGCCATACAGCCGAATTAACCCTAAGGTAGATCGCCGAGGCGCAAAGGATCGCACAGTTCGAAAGGCTGTAGGGCACCAAAACAGGAAGACGCATTCTCGACCTTCTCGGGATTCGATACAACGAGGCGCGGGTACTTCAGGAAGCATTGCTACCTGAAGTCAGGGACGCCATACTGACGGAAAACATCCCCAGGAACATCCACCCCGTTCACAACTTGCAACGACGCAAATGCAAAGTGGTGCGATCCTGAAGGAACACGGAAGGCGAGATGGCGTCCTCTTCGTCGATGCGGCCAGGTACCCACGGTCCGCCGGCGACGGCGACGGGGGACGACCACAACCACCACCATTACAACAGAACGGGCGAGACGAACTGGAGGCACAAACAATATCACCACTACTACTGCTGCAACAACGGCAGCAGCGTCAGCGGCAACATCAGCCACAAGTCCGGCCGACGGCGGCGGCACCTGCCTCCTCCATGGCGGTCGTGGATACGACGGGAAAGATCCGGGTCACGTCTACGGCAAGGCTGCAGTCGGCCGAAGCTGCGGAATAGATGGCCATAGCCCTCGCGGTACTACACGAAGGTGCAGAAGACACCTTGATTATTAGTGACTCCAAATCAGCGATTAGGAACTATACTAAAGGCTGGGTGTCGGAGGAGGTGGCTCGCATGCTCAATGCCAGGGCCGGGGACTTCGTGTCAGGCAAAATTACGGACAAGGCCCTCAAGTGGTTCCCCGCGCACGTGGGGGGACATTGCAGCTATCACCACCAACAGCCGTAAAATCAACAGTAGCAACACCAACAACTGAAGACCCACGAGCACCCCGCCCAACCACAACGAGAGCGCCCACCTCGTCGTGAGGCAACTCACCCTCCGCGATGCACGAGCAGCCGCCACCGTTGTTGGGAGGGGCCCCGGCGGAGGAACGGCGGCGGCCACAGGCTCGGGCGCCGCCGTTATTGCCACCACCACCACCACCTCCATTGTTGCGGCAACCAAAGTTGGGGCAGACGACGCAAGCAAACAGAGGTGTGCCGACTGCTATGCCGAAGAAGTCCCGGCCACGTACCACGCGGTGCTTGGACATTATAGGAAAGACCGCAAGAAGTATCCGGAACCCCGCGTAATCTGTGTTCTGCGTCCAAAATCTGCGTCAAAGTTCTGCGTCGAATCAGCGAAGCTCTCCCGGCTGTCACACCACTTTCTCTGATTACACTCCAACTGTTAACTACTACAGCTACCACAAAGGTTTGTTTAATCCTTGATCATGGACGTTAGTCATCGGGATAGAGGTGTGTCACCAAGCGTCTACGTGGGTTCACCCAAGTTAAACGATGCTATAGCTGCCAGACACCAATATACATTGTGCAAGATCTCTTAGAGTACAGTAAACATTCAACTACGTCTTTGAAGATACGTTTTACTTTCGTGTTATATCAATTGCTATGACGGAGGGATCGACCACGTCTTTTTTAAATGCGAAGCATTTCTTAGCGAACTTCGGCGACTTTGAGCGTATCTATCTAGCTATCTATCTAGCCGCCTACGACTTTGTGCTCTCCTGGCCGTATCGTTAATGGGATTTATACCAAATTTGGTATGGCATAACATGCCTGTATGACGAACATAAATGGCTGGTCATATCATGAAAATCATGACTAACTTTTCATGAAAAGTATGATTTACATGCCACGCTCATGGCGCGCTCGCGGCCGTTTCGTTAGCTTGATATACACCAAATTTGGGATTGCGTGACGTGACTGTATCACGAACATAAATGACAGGTGGTAATATGCAAATAATGACGTGCATGTCAGGAACAACATGATTTACATGCCACGCTCATGGCGCGCTCGCGGCGGTTTCGTTAGCTTGATATACACCAAATTTGGTGTTGAGTGACATGACTGTATAACGAAGATAAGTGGCAGGTGGTAACATGAAAATCTTGGCGTGCATGTCATTTACAACGCCATTTACATGCCACGCTCATGGTGCGCTTGCGTCCAGTTCGCTAGCTTGATATACACCAAAATTGGTATTGCGCGACGTGACTGTATGGCCAACATAAATGACAGGTCCAAACATCTAAAACATGACATGCAAATTATGTAAAGCATGATTTGCTCATTCGTGGCTGCTTCGCATTACATCGATTCCCACAGTGCGTGGGATCTGCCGGCTTTTTTAATCGATGAGTTTCGACAAATACTACGACAGATTTTGCGATTGCTTCAAAAATTTGCCACAGAAGTCCGAGATTAAACGTTAATGCTGTCTCGCGCACGAGTATTACGCATAATATAAGATATAGCAAGTTATAAATTCAGTAGTTGGCACACAAATTTGCAATTTTTTTCAAGGTGGTACATATTTAGAGGGTGGGATCGAGCACAAGAATATGATAGAGGCGCTGGAGGTCTTCATCAAAATGTTGTATTCGTTTTAACGGAATAGCGTTAAAAAGCTCGTTTCGCAGAAATTCCGTTGGCGGCGTCGGTGTCGGTGGCGGCGTCGTTGGTTGTGAGCGAAAAATTACCATCTTGTCCGTGAGCGAAAAAATCGAGAAAGATTCAAATAAAGTAAATAATAAAAACTTCGGGTCGGAGTGAGAATCGAACCTAGGCCGCCTGCGTGGCAAGCAGGTGTTCTACCACATAGTCACGCTATTGAAACTGCTTCGGAAAAAAATACCCATATGACTGTCATGTAGTGGAAGGAGTCTCCTTAACGCATGTAATATTGCGTGGCAGAAGCGTGGACTCGCGCCAGGCCTCAGAACATGTACATTGCGCAACGAGTGGGTGTTATAAAGGCCCACCCATTACAAAGCGCTCAGTAGTATTTAATCATAATAATCCGCAAAAGTATCAACAACAACGTACTATGAACACATCTTACAAGCTCAGTTTGAATATTCAGTTAATCTGGTGCACAACAAGAACACGTTATTCTAGTAGCCCGAGTCTCATAAATCCAACGTTAACTTTATGCGCAAGTGCGCCATCTTCATCTTGGATGGTGAGGATGACTAAATTTATACGTAAAAGAAAGTGACAAAGTACGTCACAGGGGGGAATGTTATCGAAACAGTGGTCCAACGCTCAACTAGCTTCGGCTGATCGCCGGTCTTGTTCCAGGTCTTTGGCTAGGTGGTAAAGATGTTAAAGATTCTCTGTAAGTCGAATTCCCTAGAATATATCCAGATGTACTACGCATTGTTCTACGGAGTTCCCAACGCTGTTCTGGAGCCATACATACCAAACTGTACAACTATGCGTGTAGGTGGGTACGCCGGTTTATGTAACAGCAGTGCACGATGTTCGGGCACAGTTATAATCGGGACAAACGCCGCCAACTGCTGGAATTCGAATCCAGCCTCTGAAATCTGCGAGCACTCTCCGACTGATACTGAACAGCATAGGTGATCGCAATGCGTCTATTTAATATTCAAGCTTTCATAAGTCCGGATATTTCCGTAAGCCAGAAATCGGTGATCGCGCCGGGCAGCAAACGGAAACCGGCGTGCAGAATCTTGGGCGTCAACTGGTCCGGCTGGTAGAGCCTGCTGGGATACACCGTCTGTACGGAATCGAGCATTTTCTTCACCACCTCTCGAACTACGGGGTCCGGCTCTATCACTATAAAGTTCCGGATGTTGGCCTCCATCTCGTCACCGTAGCGCTGCGGGGGAATGGAGATATTGGAGGAAAGCTTTAATGGTACACACGGTAACGTGCAGGTTACGCAGGTTAGCAATGAAAACCTTCAGTGCTTGAGTCACCAGAAACAGCAAACCGCATATTCAAACTTGTGTAGCCTTATGTTCACACGTCGTGGCTCAAAATTCCGGCAGATCCCACGCATCGTGGGAGTGGATTTCAGGATACACTAAAAGACATGCTCTAGCACTAAAGTTAGTTATAGAAGGGTATGGATTTGGGCAGGTGGTTTCATGATTATGAACAGCGCAGTGGTCAGTGTTCTTTCGTTTCGTCCCATCTTATAACGCTGTTTTCGGCTCATAAGGTTACTTGTGGCAACTCTAGTATCCTTCAATCGTTTTGCATCAACTGTACGATATTGTTCCTTGCTCCGGTAACCATATACTGTTCATAAATGACGTCCTTTGTAGTAACCCTCTTACCTCTTTTGCCATCTCTTTGCCACCTCAGTATTGCCACTTCA